>JAQGBR010000493.1:0-12799 GCA_034698525.1 Achipteria nitens | reverse complement strand
CCGATCTATATAGATTTAGATACTTATTAAAAGTATGTTTCTATCAACAAATACAAGATTTTTATTTATTGATTATTGATTTTATAATTATTCTATTTGTTAAGTCAGGTGTCAGTTCAAAGCCAATCAATAATAAACAGATAACATAACAAACTCCTAAACAAAAGAATAAGTCATAAATCGATGACAACTCAATTGTTCGCAAATGTTTAGAATTTGCTTTATTTGGATCAATAGGTTGTGAATGACTGCCCATCATTTGAAATTTGGCTAAATTTCTTGATCGCATCTTAGTATTAATACCTGACTCCACCATAATTTTTATACTTCGATATCAACAAAAAATTATAAACGGATTAAATTTGAAAATTTAAACTTACATTTTCACCAAATGTTGTCGTGTTTTCGATTGAATTCTATTTATAGGAAAACCTAAAAGTCTTAAATAATATTTGTTTTCCCCTAAATCTAAATGGAATTCAGAATTGACATATTTCTTGGCCCTACCGGTGCTAAGTTCTATGGCCAGAATCGCTTTGTTATTCGATATTTGGCGATAGAGTGGCTATTATTCAATAATTCAAAAATAAAAAATACATTTATTTAATTGACACTGAACACTGTCGAATACCTCTTCTTTTAAGTATTCTTCAGATATAAATTCAAGTTTTGGCTCTAGTTCTTCGAGGTATCTATCAAGGACAGTTTGATTTTTATTGTTGTATTGCCACCAAATCCAAGAATTATTTTTTATGAAAACAGTTAAATTTGATTGAATTAACTCATCCATTGAATTAATTGGTTTATATTCCTGAGTGATAATCGATGTAAGAATACCAGCGGATAAACTTGATGTAAGTGTGAGCGCCATAAATGACCAAATTATTAATACAATGTCTTTACTCCAATTTCTATCCATCGATTGATTCAACAAATTTCGTGATATATTTATAAAGATCTCGAATAAGACCCAAATAATAGATTCGTTTTTTCGATTTTGTTTGACTCTCACTGAAAATTGAACTTTGAACTAGAAGTGAACATGCAAACATTCAAACTTACCTTTGATATAGTTATTTATTAAGACATAAAATGTAATCCAAAACATAGATATCAATATAAGAATCCAAATAATTGGTGAAAACATTTTTAATAAACTCCACATATTATGAGGTTGAGTATTGAGTCCACTCAAAATTACGAAATTGTACTGATCCTCATGCCAATAACTATCCACAGTATCCGCCATATAATACTCATAAGTCATCGGTTGTAGAATAATATCCATATCCTAATATATTTACTAATAATGAGAATAAATTGAATATATAGTAATTGCATTTAAATAAAATTAATATCTTGAACATTATTGTGATATGTTTTTAAAGCTATACATCCATTAAATACAATTTATTAACATTAACTTCAATGTGAATATCAAATCGCAATTTTCAATAGAATCTGATTAGAGAATAGAGAAGTGTTAAAACTGTAATAATCTAGCAAATATTTATGCCTTTGACTATTGCTTGAGATTCTTAAATGAATGAAATGTAAAAATTGAACTTGTTTTTTTCCTAATCATGTTTAAATAATATTTTATTTCAAAAAGATATACTCAAAATTTAGTCCCCAATTATTTTTACTATCATTTTGTTTGTTCCAAATTATTAATTGTTTGAAATCATATTAATGAACAAGATTAATTTGGAATTTTAATATAATTTGCATTCAATTTGCATTTTGTATACAAAAAAACCAAATAATTGATTCCCGAATATATTCCAAACTTCTAATATTTTTTTTGTTAATCATGTAATGAATGCTCATTAAAGTGATTCATAAAGTGATTCATTATTCTTATTATTAATTCATAAAATGAATTCTCTTTCAGCAAAACATATACTATAATAAAATATTAAATGAGATTATGTTTTGTTATAATTTTGTTTTTAAACTATATTTACATTTAACTTATATATCAGTTTTTAATCATTGCATTTAATTTTCTGAAATTCAAATGACTTTATTCACTGTTTTTATCAAAGATCTTAACACAAAAATTATTCCTAAATTCATTGGTTATTCGTTTGAGAATTCATTTTATGTGTTTTGTGTGCGGAAAGGCATTCAAACCGTTTCCATAGAATTCATTTTTTCCTATAAATAATAGAATATATTTAACATTATTTCAAATATTGATATTATCCGCAATAGTAATGGTTTTCACTCTGGAATAGAGAGCAAAGCATTGTATTTTTGAAAATTAGATCAAAATTAGGAACATTTTTTGAATATTGCATTTCAAAAGATATCATTCAATTAATAACCAGATTTGATATCAAATTCAATGTTCAACTGAGTGTAGACTTAGAGTGTGCACTCAGGATAGCATTCATCTCCGCCTTCTTCATTAGACTCAAGTCATGAGCATGAGCTTCAAGGAGACTTTTGTGGACCGGAACCATTTTAGCCGCGTCCACATCTTTCTTTAGCTCTTCCATATCTCGCTTTAATTTTGCTCTTCTATTCTGAAACCTTTTGATTAATAAAAAATAAAAGAAATTATTCATTAAATTTTGTTTCCAAAACTCAATTTGAATGGTTGGACATACCATGTGATCACTTGTGCATTAGTCAAACCCAATGTCTGAGCGATTTCGTCCCTATCGGCCGGTGAGAGATATTTTTGGTAAAGGAATCGTTTTTCCAGTTCGAAAATCTGGTGATTAGTGAAGGCTGTTCTCGATTTACGTTTCTTCTTTGCCTGAGAGGATCTGTTGCTGAACAGATTCAAGTGATCTGCAGAAGCGTCTGAAATATAATTAAACAAATTATTTAGAAATTGTTTCAATTTTATTGAATTTTTAAAAAAATATATATAAATTGTTAAATATATGATTAAGCAGTGAATTCAATAAAAATCATTTTTCAAACAATTATTAGTAATAAACAATTATAAACAAAAATTCCATTTATTGGAAGGGATAGTCTTAGTCTTCAGGTTTTGAATTGATTCTGAAGTGCAAAATAAAAATGAGCTTAAATTCAGAGCAATTTAATTATAAGCCATGAAATCAATGCAATAATTACTTAAATATAGATTTATGCGAATCTGAATAATTTGTTGTAAAAACAAATCAATGATAAATTCAATGATGAATCGAATTACTATCAAATAACAAATTGGATTCTAAGTCTGGGCCCTCCACTCCACTAAACTTGTTTTTTCTTCGATAAGCAATTATTTATAGCAATCATTTTGTAGTTCATAACAAAGTTTTTCTCACTCTTCTTCTTGTTCTTAGAGCTCAGAGTCTCTTATAATTCTTGTTAACATAAATTAATATCAAGCGATTCGCAGATTTCAATGAATAATTACATAAATTATATTTAAGGACAATAATTTCATTGGAAAGGCATCACTGTTTATAAATGAGATAAACACTTGTATTTCGCATCTTATAATTTGAATTATAATCTTTGTGTTTGTTTTCGATGTAATTATAATTAATCAAAATTACAGATCAGACAAACTTTTATATAATAATAGTTTTAATCAAATGATAACATTATAACAAATTAAAGAAAATACAAATAAATAAATTGTTCACTAAATCTGTTGACTAATAAAATATTAGAAACAAAATATTTAGAACTAATTTAATATGTTTTTAGAGGAATGTTATTGTTTTTAATGAAAAATGTTCACCAAATGTCTGAAATGTAGAATTGATTCTAAAGAATGTCATAAAGAATATCAAAGTTATAAGTTTTAGTATTCGGTTCTCAATAACAATAATAACGAATATAAGTGTAGTATAGGAAACAACTGAGCAATGAATTAAATTACGCCACCCATGGTTGTAGTGAACATTATAGTGATGGTCATTTTGTCATATTTGACAATAGACTGCAATTGGATCAATGAAATTCAGTGCAATAGTTGGCAGATAGGCTGCCAGTTGTGGCACAACAAACGATGCCGGCGCTGGCAATCAGCTACACCTGAAACATGTATGTGTGGCCTCAGGTCATAAATATCAAACGCCTTGTGTTTCCATGTCTTACATTTTTTTGAAAACCACTTCTTATTATTATTTTTGTTTCAATTCTAAACAGAAGATATGCCCGCCTTTTGAGAGATTGTATGTCATAAATGATTTTGAGTTCTGTTTGAATCGATATTTTCACTCCTTATATGATAACAACACTGTCTTCAAGACTGTCATTTCAAATGAATGATAATCAGACCCATTAAATGCCAAAAGAAATTTTAGCCCAATTCTCAAGTGTATAGAATTGATCAAGACTCTTTTTTTCGCTTATTTCTGTTTTATTTAGAATTTAATTCAATATAAGTTTTAAAATTAATTCAATAATTAATTAAAACCAGAATAATATATGGATAATGTGTTGTTTTTCAGGGATAGGCATCAGATAAAAGTACATTACTTCTAATAATCTGAAAGTTCGTGACTTATTTATGGAGTCTTCAGATTCAAAATTTGTAGATAAGAATCAAATGATTAATTAATTAAACAACAAATGAAATCTGTGCTCGAAATCAACAGTAATCGAACACACAGTTTGCGTTTGTGGCAAGTTAATTTAGATTACAATACACATTATCTTAATTGTATCTTGGGTAAATTAATTTCCTTCTTATATTCAAAATTTTCTTTTTGGCTAAAAATAAGGATTTTTCACTAATTTAATAATTATAATGAAAATATTTCTTCGAGTGTGTCGTTGTTTTGTCAAACATATCATCAAATAATAGGAATTATATCTTAAAAAAAAGTTTTGTTACAATTTATGGGAACATTTTGTTCAGACGTTTTAGTTTTTGTTTGGCTTTTAGTTCTCGATTTACTCGTCGGTCAATATTTCAAATCATATTATATTTAATGGAATATATTTTTTTATTTCATTTCCTTCTCAAATAAACGACACTATAATTTGTTGACTAAACACCGGCTGTCAAAATGAATGATCGAAACACTAGAGTCACAGAAAAGCATTCAAATAATATAAAACTTATTCAGTGTTAGTCACTAAGAGTCGCCAAAACGTTGGCATTCGGTAACCAATTGTGAGACAGAGAGGACCGCAACGACGCATTGGGTGGCTTTCCCCTCACTTTTCGTTACCTTTTCTCTGCCTTTTATTATTATTCTCTCTTTTTTTTGATAATTTCTGGTTTTTTGTTTCTTCAAACATATAGTAATACTCTATTATTATTATTACTGCAATTTCTTGTCATTTGGTTTATCATTAAATCCAAATCTTTTTTGCATGAATTGCGTGAATGTTATATACAAATAGAGGGACAAACAGTTGGAGTCTAATATTTTTTCGGGTGACTATTCTTTAGGCTATAATACTATAAACTTATAGTCGTCATCACAAACATCATACAAATTATCCCAAATCTTACAAAAAGACTGACTAAATGTTTGTGTAATATTAATAAACGAGTGTTGAGAGTGATGAACGCCAGTCCACATGGCTTCCCAGTGCACTCACAGTTAAACATTTTAAACAAACATTTTTAGAATCAATGTTTGAAATTTGTAGTCAAACGTTGGCTGACTTTCTCACCTCATTTGCAAGAATAACATCAAATCCATTGATATTTAACATTGAGTTCAGCTCTCGTTTTAGAAAATTTTTAATACTAAGAGACAGTCATCATTGGAATTAATGTCTGAGTGGAGGACCAAAAGCCTAATTGCTTTTGATTTATCGTCTCATTGAGAGAAGTAAACCAAAAATTAATAAAAACGATTCAATACACTAATTATTTTGTTTTAATGGCCTTCGATTTATTGCCAATCGAGTGATGGCTATCCATCAAAATCAAGTCAAACACACACACAGAAAGTCAGTTCTAATGTTTAGAACAATCCAATGCTTTTTCAGAATTGAAAGACAGTCTGTTTTTTGTCGATTTAATTACAGATAATATTTAATTGATGTTAATTTGATTAAAATAAAATAAATCATGAAATGCATTGAGTTTTTCAATGGATGTAATCTATAATTATTTTGCTTACAATTGATTCACTCTTTTTCACAATTATTTTAGATTTAATGCATTTAAACTTAAAAAGTTTGACAAATCAGTAATTAAATCAAAAGCTATTAATGTGTAGCATAACTACAGATAATTAAAGGATGAATAATCAAAAAACACATTGAGATTGTAGTCCCAAATTTGAAAGCTATGTTCAAAGACTTTATTCATAAGAATATCTAATTTCCTCATTAATTAGCTTTCAATGATGTTATGTCTAATCTCGAGGTAATTGAAAATCAAATTAGATTTGAATTAAGAGTATTGCTATCAAAATACACATTAAAAACAAAGACTTAATTTTGCAAAAAATAAGCGTATAATTGAAATATTTGTGTTTATGCGATGATATGATAACTCTATTTAAAGGCACGCAAACCAATAACTCATAACTTTTTTTTGTTTTAGTCATATAAACGATTCAATTCTTATGCGGAACTCAAATGAGTTTTGGTTGCAATCAAAATAAATTTAAACTTTTTTTGTTGTAAATTATTATCTCAAATGCAAAACAACGTAGACTTCAATTATTCATAACAACAAAAAGAAATGAAATATACATTAAGTGAATAAAAATATAGACACAAATGGAGTGAACGCCACAAATCATATTAAATAAATTACACAAAAATTGGTTATTATATTAAAATATAATGAGATTTAAATGTTTTTCTATTATGAATAGTAGTTTTGGTGTCTAATAACTGAGATTATATTCCACTGCAATTGAGAGTTAAAGAAGAAATTGAAATATAAAAAACTGAAACTTCTTCGTCACTAAATTTTCTCCTCTCAATCGAGGCATTGATCGAAGCCACGAACCAAAGCCTGAGATCAGAGCATTTTACTCATCAATTATTAAAATTGTAATCAGTTTTAATGCTTGTTTCACATGCTATCAATACTATCAATACTAACACAATATAACTATTTAACTGATATGAGAAGAAAAACACTACAATTTTGGGCTTTGATTACCAAAACGGTTCGGAAAATGAATAGAAATTATACTAAAAACTCATTTAATATACTTCACGTTAAACGTGTACTTAAAGACAAATTAACAAATTTATTATATAAAATGTTTATTCTTTTTCTTAATTTATATCAAATATATTCTCACAAATAATGAGTTAATAAAAGACTCCATAAAATCCAAGTAATAAATCAAAATTATTCGATCAAAACTAATACCATTTATCCTCATTTTATCCACTTTTCTATTGACAACTTTATAAATCCAGTGTAACTCTAGTCATGAAATGCTGTTTATATCATTTTGAGAAGGGTCATTCTGAAGTAAAATTTATCAAACAATGTTATTGAATACTAAATAAAATTATTATTGAATTAAAATTCAATCCATTCATTAAATAATTATCGGATAATTCAAGTATTTTTAAACTTAAGAAACAATTTTTTGATTCAATTGATTTGTCGAAACAAATAAAACTCATTGCTATTCATTGAATTACAGTAGCGGATGAATGGCCTTATTGTCAGCACTGGTAGTACCAAAGCTGTTATCACGAATTATCAATCACTTGAAGAAAACACTCATCTTTTCAATAGCCTTCTCTCTCAGCAAATCTTTTACTGAATCTTAGACTCAATAATTCAATGTCTTTAAGACTTATGTCCAAATCTCTCACCAAAACTGTTTAAATTGAAGACCGGAAACAAAAGTTTTGTTTCGAAACTTGAATTGAATTTTGCGATAAATTAAAAGTATTTTTCTTTTCGTTTTGAGAGCAAAAGAAACAGTTTTTCTGTTTCTCGCGTCAGTCAAGCGATCAGTTATACAACTATTGAATAAAAGATTGTTTTTCATCGGTTTTTGTTGAGAGAAGAGATTATTTTTGTTTAAATGAAATATGTTTTTCGGCGAAAGTGTTTCGGATCAATAAATTTTTTGGCACTGACTTCAATAGTTTCCGTGGCTTTTGGGTTGGATCTCATCAATAGTGGAGACAAAATGAACGACTGATTTGAGTGGCATTAGAGTTAGAGAACATTCTATGGCTAATGATTCATAAAATCAGTGGACATACACATACATACACTCCAATTATTTTCACTATTCATTTGATAAATTTTAGATGAAAAACGAGTGAATTTAATACTTTCCAAAATAGATATTATTATAAGGATTGCTAACAATTTGTCAAATTATTTACTCAATATTTATAGCATTTAATGACTCGAAAGCAAACATACTTTAATTGCAATTATGTTTAACACGATATCACTTAAAATTCTTCCACTTATTTAATAACTTTGAATTCCAGAAGTTTTATGAATGAAATTCTTTAATATTCAGACATACATACAATTTAAGGGATAGCCATAAACTGCATATACAATATATTAAAAAATTGAATATCTTCTCTCCCATTAACTTCTATAACATTAGACCGGTATCTAATCTTAACGTATTCTTTGTTGGCCAACCTCCGCCTCTCTCTCTCTCTCTCTCTCTCTGATAGTTACCAAATTCAATTCATGTGAAGAATAATAATCGAGTTCTTTTTGGTATTATTGAAAAACTATTCCTTTCAGATATAATCATTGATACGACGATTCCGTCTAATGATTAACAGAATATTTGTTTTGTTATATAAATGAAAATAAAAAGTGGGTCTTATATTCAAAAGCGCCGACTTTTTTAAACAAAATAAGCTCTAATTTGAAATATACTTTTAAAAGAGATCGAAGAAATTCAGCGCCATTTTTAATCGATCGTATATTAAAACTAGACTAGATCAATAAAATTAGCGGTTAGGAAAAGAAATTTTGATGATTTCTTGTTTCTTATTCCAATTTCTTATTGAATTTTGATTTCTTAATTAAATTTTTAATTTAAAGAACAAAACATTCGGAGATTTTTTGTTTTTGTTTACAAAGTATTGGAAATTAAATGAGTCTATCCTTCCGTTCCACTATTACTTCAAAATATGTTTAAAATTATAAATATCTATAAATAATTTCATATCTCTTAGAGATTGAAATTTGAGTTTTTTCATACAAATATTTAGTTTCAATTTTATTAATCACAAAACTTTCATAACAACACAACAATTTCTTATGTCTAGGGATTAAGTGATTTAAATCCGTATAAATCATATTTAATACAGTATATGATTACTACTGATTCATATACTGTATTAACAAGACTTAAGTCAATTTAATTATTAATTTTTTATTTAAATTTTAATAAAATAATTTTCTGTTTGTCTTTCAATTTGTTTATAAACTGTTGAGGAGAAACCAAAATTTTAAGGACAAATTAAAATTATTCCGATATTACAATAACCAAATTTTTTGAACTGTTTTTGAAAATTAGCTGATCTCTACTCTTCAGACGTATCTCTCTATGAAATGTTTTTCTATATCTATGCTATTCTATGCTATATCTATGCTATTCTATATCTATCCGTTTTCCACACAAATCAGTATCGAATGTATTCACAAACTGAATAGAGACTACAAAATTAAATCTAATACTAATCCAAATTTGAAAGATCTGATTCACAGACTTCTTGATCCCGAACTCAGGACTAGAATAACAGCAGAGAGAGAGAGAGAGAGAGTATACAAACACGAGAGGCTGATGATATGTGGCTGACCCCTCATAGTTTATACCGATTCTTGATATTAAATAATATAATATCAATAAATATATTTATAGAACTTTGAAATTACAAAAATGTTGTGTTTTATCGTCATTTTTTTGTCTTTGCATTAAAATCAGAGCCAAAAGGATAATAAATGTCGGTTTCTATGATATGTGGACCACTTGTCATATGAACACTTGAAAGATAATTAAATAATTGAAATATAATCATAAGATAGTAATAACTGATTGAATGATTGTTTTTTGCGTAAAGAATTATCACATTATTAGACAAATAATGAAAGACTCAAACAATTATTGTTTGTTTCAAATATTTTTGGTCAGTCTTATAGTATTTGATTTGACCCAATCTAATAGAAATAAAGATTATGTGGTCAAACATATCTGGGAGTTTGAAAGTGCACCTGCTTGTGGAATAGGTCAGAGTGAAGACAATTACGACTCTTATATTACTCCACAATTTAGATATTCTGTTTGTAGTGATATATTCGATCAGTCCGTCACTGACCTGGAGGTAAGTGAATTAAATTTAAAATTAAAACTAATTTACTTAGACTGACCTGGTCTAAATTGAAGTGCTATGAAGATTATAAACTTGGTAATCCTTGTTGGATTAATTGCTATCAAAACACTACAGGTATATATTCTTACTTTAACTGACCCGTAAAGTTATATTTAAATAATCAAATAGGCAAAAACGACAAATCAGCATGCTCAAAAAGACTTTTAGAAGATGATAAAAGATTGCGACTCATTGGCAGCCAATGCGGCCAATCATTTGTGAGCTTTGATTTGAAGCATAATTATTATAAAATTTAATTAATTTTAATAGTATTGTAATGAATACGGATGTTGTGATGAGAAAAAGTCCACCACTACTACTACACCGAGCACAACTACCCCAACTCCCAGCACAACTACAACAACCCCCAGCACAACTACAACAACCCCCAGCACAACTACAACAACCCCCAGCACAACTACAACAACTCCCAGCACAACTATAACAACCCCCAGCACAACTACAACAACCCCCAGCACAACTACAACAACTCCCAGCACAACTACAACAACCCCCAGCACAACTACAACAACTCCCAGCACAACAACTACAACTCCTAGCACAATAACCACAACATCTACTGAAGCTACCCTATTTCCTCCTCCTCAATGCCATAGTTTAGGAAATATATCAAGTTCAAGAGGACAGTCCTCTTATTGGAACTGTTATTTTGCTGTCGAAGAAGTCTTGGAATGTAAAGAAAATGAAATTTTTGATGATTTCAACCAAATTTGCCAAACTGATTGGAAACGATATATTCAGTGCGAAAGCGAAGGGTTTTTCGCGAATCCATTTGATTGCCATAAGTTCTACAGATGTTACCACAACCCTCCAGATTCTAAAGAGCTCAAAATGGGATTCTACACATGTAGAAAAGATGAATATGATGGTCATCTAATGGTATGGAATAATGAAAAACTAACCTGTGTCAGACAAAATGACACTGAACTTTGTAATAATCTGGATTTACCTGACCATAAACTAAGCACTTCAACATCAAACCCTTCAGATGTAGAAGTCTGGGGCGGCGCTGACATCGATAATGATATAGAATTTCGGAAAATATATTATCAGAACATTTACTGTCAAAGTCAGGGACTGTTTAGAAATCCTTTTGATTGCCATAAGTTTTATAAATGTTATTATAGTGTTAGCGATAAGTCCTCTACCGGTGATATTCTATACGATCTGGAGTTTTATGTCTGTAGAAATAGGCTCTCGGTTTTTGATGAAAAAACAGGAGAATGCGTTCATCATGATAAAACAGATCGCTGTGATAATAAGCAAGTTCCAAAAATAGAAAGAACATATGCGTCAGAAAATAGATATAATTATGAAATAAACTCAAAATTTTATTAAAATAACTGATTATTAATTGAAAGAAATAAAATTATTTTAATTATGACATCAAATGTTTAACAATTCATTTTCAAGTGTTCTTCAATTGTCCTGTGCTTTTAATATTCGCATATTTATTACAAAATACCTCTAAGAACATCAAACACCTCAAATGCCGATTAATTTGATAAATAATTTTTCAATGGCTAAATAATCTATCATAAATTATAATTCGCAATTTATTTAAATTTATTTGGACAAAAGCATTATTTTAACATTCAAAAAGTACTTGTTATCTAATATTACCTACGAAAGTTTAGATAAAAGTAGTTTTCAGATTAAAATCCAATTAATTTTTAAACACTCGAAAAATAATTTCATAATAATAGATATATTTGTGATTAAAAGAGTCTTTAATAGTCATATAAATTAAATCACACTTTTATTAGTTTAAGTACTTATAGTGTTTGCGACGGACGGCATAATAGACTCTCTGCTAAATATGATTGAATTTCAAAGAGTAATTATCCTTTTTGTAATTACAAGTCTAATCTATGCCGAAGAGCCGCAAAACTACCAATTTAAATTAGCCACCGAAGTTAAGGACCGAGAGTGTAAAATTGCATATAAGGATGTAAATAACAACAAATTTATTACTCGAGAAATGAGAAAAAATATTTGTGTCTATCATTCGAGTAAATCTGTGACCAATGAAGATGTGAGTGAATTGTTTGACTTTTTTCTTAACTAATTCTGTTTTTTAAGTGTTACGTTGATATTATGGCTGATAATCCCTGCGAACTATACTGTTTCCAAAACGATGGTAACTAATTAATCAATTTCTATTTGAAGCATAATTGATCTTTCACCAATCATTAATTTGTTTTTAAGCTCAATGCTCCAGGGCAAACCGTAACGATAACATTAAATTGATATTAATAGGCGATCAATACCAATGTGGTCCTAATCATGTAAAATTGAATTATTTAAATATTGATGCTTTAGTTTTAAATAATTATATCTTGATTAATTAGTACTGTAATGCTAATGGGTGCTGTGATGTAAAAACTGCACCACCAATTCCCCCAACAAATGCAACAATTCCTCCCACAAATGCAACAATTCCTCCCACAAATGCAACAATTCCTCCCACAAATGCAACAATTCCTCCCACAAATGCAACAAT
>JAQGBR010000492.1:0-12802 GCA_034698525.1 Achipteria nitens | reverse complement strand
TGTAATTAAAAAATTAGAGTAATAATTAGTTATTAAATGTTTTTCATTAGTCTCAATTTTGGTTTCCATACCTTATATAGAATTGTGTAGAATATTGTAATATTGGTATCAAAAAGCAGTTAATTATTCCGACGTTTTTGGAAAAATAATGAAACAATAATTTTGACATTTTTTGTGTCTCAAAATTTGTCTCAAAGCCATTGAAACAAACAAAAAGTAGATTTTCTTTGATTAAAATATTTGCCTTATTTCCACAAAAAAACTTAATATTTCTCTATCATCCTTGAAGCAGACATAGCGGTGACCAGTGCTTAGGGGCGTGACTGACCACAGCCTATGTCGCCATCAAAACACCAAATACTTCTAATTTCGACTTTAATTTACTTTTAATTATTATTATTAACACTTTTACCGGAATCTCCCGATAGACTAATCTTAGATCAGATGAATCGTGTCTTTACTTAAACTAATTCTTTATTTAATTAAACATAAAATAATTGATTATAAAAGAGATTGAATTCAATTCAAACACATATTATTCATATGAGGTCTAAAACACGACTGACTTATAATACGTGTATTAATATTAGAGGTTTATTCTGGGGATTAATATTTTGGGGGTAAATGCATAATCCAGTCAAAGGTTAGGCACATTCCATCCTGATGAAATCAGATTTATAACCAAGCAGTTCTAAAGATATGTTCAAAATAAAGACCAAAGATAATTACCAAAACGGTTATATTATACAGTATTACTTGATCCAGGTCATAAATTTAAAGGTTGATTTCGTACCCTCTCTTGGGTTGGGATATGAGGTGAGACTATACATAAGAACTTTTGATATTCCATACAATAAAATAAATTTTACATTTGATTAAAGAAATAATAGATTTGAATATTTGTGATAATTGTTTAATATTTCTTTAATTAGAGAATTATTGTTATAATGATTATTGAAATAAAAGGTAATGAAATGTGAAGTAAATTAAATAAATGATTGATTAGTCATTGAATTACATTGAAATTATTTATGAGAATTGTGTTTCAAATGAATATAATTCTGAATAAAAATTTTATTCCAATTGAGTGCAGAATTGAATGCAGTGAACATCAGTTAATAGAGAAAAATATTAATTTCTTAATAATGTTTTTAGATCTACCGATTCTTATAGTGATTTGTGTCTCTACTTTATTACTATTAATTTGGTTTATAATCTGTTGTTTCTGTAAGTGTTGGTGTTGGGAGTGTTGCTGCTGTTATAAACATCAAGCAATTGTCTGAATATTACAAAGATTAAAAACTTAAAATTCAATGCAATTTGTGATAAATTGGCATTTCTTGTGATAAATCGAAAAATATCTCTCTATTGGAATCAGAGAATATATATAGAAATCGTTGATTTGGTCAGAGTTTTGTAAAACTGACAAAAAGTATTGGATATTCTCTTTACGACCTGAAAAGAAGTGATGTTCAGACAGAATAAATATCCGACTATTTATTGAATGGGCAAACATTTGAAATGGTTTAATATTTGTTATTATTGGCATATCATGTATTTGCAAAGAGGACGCAAAATAAACTAAACCCAACTCTACTGTCAACTATTGAACAATAATAGAAGAGGAGAGTAAGTCCTGGTCTGAACTGCAAATTAAATTATTTTTATGCTAATATGACACTAAGTTATGCTTTTGTAAGAGATTTACTCTTTATAACACACACTCTCCAATGATATACTTCACTCCCATTTGTTATACTCTCATAATATATAATCCAATAACTATTGACTTTAATCAAAACTTTCCAAATTTTTAAAAACTTTTAATTTATAAAAAAATTTTAGTTTAAATAAAGATTATTATGGATTAACCCATTTATTAAAAAGTAATATTCAAAGCTATCATTTAATAAGAAGAGTGCAATTAAAGTATCCAGAAAATAAACTGGGTTAACATCTATTCCAAATTCACTGTAGATATTACTATTAAAATCTTTGTCCACCTATTGTCGAAAAATTGATTGAATCAGTAAATTATATAAAAGATAACTTAAGAGTCAAACATTATTTTGGATAAAACTTTTATAGATTGTGGGGTACTATAGGTTTTGAGATTATAAGAAGTGGGAGGAAAGCAGGCATACGTATATAGAGATACTTACACTTTAAAATCATCGTTAAGGCTATTTGCGTATTGATAGCCTCTTCGGATGCGCCATCACATTTCCAGCACAGCCTCTATGCTGAGCCGCCTATAAATCCATTAAATCCCTCCACAGTTAGACATCGACTGCTATTTTATCGATTACAGGTCTCCAGAGAGAGTCCCATCTGCGCCAAACCAAAACCTGGATCAACCTCTTGAATGCCTCTCAAATTGAATTTACTCAATTACTCCATTACACAGACACATGACTCTCTCTCTCCCTCCCTCCCTCTCTCTCTCTCTCTCTCTCTCTCTCTCTCTCTCCTGTTGGGCCCGGTTTGCCTGAAGGTCTTCACGCAGTCTTAGATTGGAGGCAAGCCATGGCCACTCTGACAAATAGCTATGGACGCGATTATTGAAAGCCGATAAACAGAGTGCCACTAATAATCAGAATCCAATCCAATGTTCGCAACCATTAGTTATGGATATAATACTAACTCTTTTTAAAACTAATGAGAAATGAATCGAATTATTCTTTAAATGAATGCAAAACAAACCAATTGTGTTATTGTCTCTTAGAGTGGAAGAGCTCTAAATGATTCAAATCCTGTTACGTCATTGTCTATAAGAACTGGTATTGAGCTGTTGGGGACGGCCATCAAAAGTGGCGAATATAATGTTTAAGACATTGAGCATTGAGTCGTGAGAATTCAGAAATGGATTCACAAATTTTATAGAATATAGACTGTATTGAGGGTCGAGATAATGATCGATCTAATCAAAAGATAGGACAACCAATCAATGGCTCCCAACACATAGCACAGAATAACATACGTGCACTGAATTCCCTATTGCTTTTGATTTTATAACTTAAAAAATTTAAGTATAGCTATACTGAGCGCACCTTTTATTAGCAGAAGAAACAAAGAGATGTCACGAATTGACACCCGCTGGGCACAGGCCTAACGCGCGCACACACACACATTGGCCAAACAACTATAGATTGGTACTAAATTGACTCAGAATATCAAAAAAAATCTACCGAAAAACAGAGCAAACTATTTAACGAACAATCAGTTATTTTAACGATTTCTGAGTAAAACATTTATTTACTGATCACTAAACGAATAAATCGTTTGAAAAATTCTTTGGTCTCTATTTTCTCCGCATTTAATGATAGATAACTTTTAACTATTAATTGAAAGCTCTTTCAATTCAAAAATAATTACACACAACAAAAGTCAATCAATTAATTTCATTGAATTAAAAGTCCATTTCCTTTGCACTCAAATATATTTTTTTAATGAGAGGAAGTGCTAATAAGAGAGGCATTGAATCAAGTCTTACCAATTCTATTCCGGTGATTTGATGCAATTGAAATATCATAGGTATTGAATAACAGAGATTATTATTTTCAAGTCTAGTAAGGCCTTCGATGGCTGTGGTAATGCTGGCCGCGGCTAACATCGATGGGGCGAACTTCGAAAATGTCCAGTCTATTAATGAGAATAAATCTACTGTTAGTTTAAATCGATTTTTGTGTAAATTTTTTTCTAAACCAAATCAATATTATTGTAAAAAAGAGTAATTTTTAGGAATATTTGTTATATTTTTAGCAAAAAATGTTGACTCAAAAAAGTAATGCAAACAAAAGCCTTTCTTTGGGGTTCATTAGAGAATCTGATGCTTAGACTTAAGTTTAATATTTCATTCCTCAATAACCTGTGTTTGTATTGAAAGAATTTCAATCCACGTCGGCTGACAACAGTGCACAACTACCTGTGCCTCTGTTCTTGTGCTATAGTAAAGATAGAAGAGAATGCATTGAGGAAATTCTGAACAGAATAGAAAGCTTTCATTTCATTCGAGCCAAAACTCCGCCCAAATTTCCTTTCCCGAGAGAAGAAACTACCTGTTGATTTGTGTCAGGAATGTGGCGTTTGTGGCACTTTTGTTGCCATTCCATACTCTCTTTTAACCTCAATTCACAATAAGAAGTAATACTAAAAAATCTCATCTATTATATAAATTTGGTTCATTAAGAGGACAGGGAATAAAATTTAATGATAAACACATTTTCGGAATCTTAAATAGCACAGGTATAACAAAGTTAAAATCAATTGAAAGCAAAATAGAGGCAATTCATTGACTTGTATTGCACTGAAGTGACATTACAGGCGCGCAAAAAGGCTTTTGTTTAATTTTATTCACAACAGAGCGCTGTCACCACTTTTGTCTTGGATTATATCAATTGATAAAAAATTAAGAATGAAGTGTCGATAATAACAAAAAAATACTATTTTCTCATTCATAGATTCTTTTTTGTAGTAAGGAATTCAGCGCTTGGGTTAGTGTCAGGTTCACTATTGTTAGTTCACCTTTTTTTTGTGAACAGACGATCAACTTGTTTGCCGTTCTTTTATGTCGTTCCCTCGGTATGAGTTTATCGAAGAGATTTTTTTTCTCAAACCTTAAAAATATTGTGAATGAGATGTGGATAAAATCTAACGTAAGAGAGAGAGAGAGAGAGAGAGAGAGAGAGAGAGCAAGTGGTCGACCATTTGAATAGGAAACACGCGTCCCAAGAATGTCCATAATTTGTGCCACACTATCAGTGGCAGTGAACGGCTTTTTCCCATCAGAAAACTGGGTGGGACTTCACTGGTATCTCAAGTATCGGTATGTCTCTCACACATCAAAATATTTGGTGAAATTGTTTGGTTAAAAAAACACTCGAAAGAGGAATAGATATAATTTGCACAGATATTCATAAATGAAATAAATTTATTTTTTTTTGTTTAATTATCTGATAACCGAAAGCCACTATCGGTTTATTGGCTGTATTTGAACTCTTTAACAGTTGGAAAAGTTGCACATATAAGACATTTTTTCATTTAATTAGATAATTGGTATCATTTAATGTTAAAAACTTGTGTTTTCATGTCGTGAGAAATGACTGTAATTAAGACTTCCTCTAAAAATGCAGAACTTTCTAAATGAGAACGAATTAAATTATTTTTTCCAATAATAATCTTTATTATTAAACATTGACTGATCAAAACAGGATAGTGAGTGCCACTCCTGTAGTCTAAGTTATCAGGACTGGCGTCTATATTAGTCGGGTAGATGTGGATATCTCGTCTTCAGATGGCCTAAACAACCCTTAAGATCCCTTTATTTATTGAGAGCCGCTTTCACTTTTTTCATGATATGAAGTGCTATAATCTGTAAATGACGCGGAAGAAAGAAAGTGGAGTCAACTCATATTCTTCCTACGCCTATGTCTCGTTCACACTATCACTGATGTGATAAATACTCGAATATAACTAATCATAAATAAAATTACAGAAAAATATTGCAAAGGAATCAAACATATGGCTGAGTGAGAACTTGCACCTGACTCCATGCGTGGGATGGGATGAGTGCCGATTGTTTGTCATTAAAGCATATCAACAAATATTTTATCATAAGATAAATATGATGAGCGTTCAGTTCAAGTACAGACTCTACACATACTATACATACATATAATTTATAGTATATTTCTAAGAATATATTAGTTGTGAATAAAAACAATCCAAACAACGAATAGTTTGGTTGTATTTGAATAAAAATCTGAGAGAAGAGAAGCATATATTTTACAACTTTAAGATTATTGGAATTACACCTAAATTCAGGCATTCAGTCGGGTTTCTATGTTTTACCTACTTTTCAAAGGAACCCCAATTGAGTAATCTTTTGTTTTGTGATGTGTTTTGGCGGTATATACTCAGTAGATATAGCCTGGAGTCATACCTGAGTGTTCTCACTCTCACAAAGCATTCTCAAAATAATGCCAATATATTCATAAATGTGAGGAATCGGTGGTGAGAAGACTCAGACAATATTAACGCAATCATTATATTGGAATTCGTGGAGAGACCAACAGAGCAACCATTGCACACATCCAATACAGACGCACACATCCATTACACAGACATATATATATACATTGACACAGACCTACATCGGAATAGAGCCGAACAGTCACTACATTAACTACATTAATATATAACTACATCAGACATTTATCCCCCGCTCTAACACTAACTCAAATCTAACTCGACTTCCGGCCCAAAGGCAACAAAGAAATGCTTCATTGATAGTGTGATAGTCCGACTCTAAGATGACTGTCCTTGAAGTTTAACATTTATATGCCATCAAATCAGACATTATATCAATGAATGTCCAAAAGAATGAATCAATTTTAAACATCTCTATGTTTTCTTTGAGTCTCTGGTCTTCTTTGTCTTATTGACTGCATAAAGACATAAAGACTGGAAGCGCTCAAGAATTTGAGATCTTAAACAAAATCAAAAGAAAACAATTTTGATTAAAAGTGGAAAAACGTCAATAAATCGAAAATTAATTAAACTAAAAGAGAGTAAAACTGTTCAGTGATTGAATGATTAATATGGAAACTGTGGTCTAGTATTGGTTGAGACTATCGTTAGCAGACAAAAAAATATTGAAAAATAATTTTTTCCGAACGATAGCTAAGAGTTGAGAACAAATGCAAAGTCTGAACATAAATAGAAAAAGTTTGCCATTAAATTATGAGTCGAAGAAAGCGGTCTCTCTTTCATTGAATTCAAGGTTGAGTTACTTGTGTTGGAATGCATCAGAAAAGTGAGATCTGTTCGGATGTGTTTTCGATGGCTGATTCTCGAGCTATGGATGGGAAACAGGGATTCCCCTTTTGGTAGGGACAGTAACTATGTTTTACACTGAATTTCTGGCTACAACGCTGTAGGCAAACAGCACGGGGTCTATAATTCTTTGACAACACTCTTTACAGTTTTTTCTGTCTTTAGTACTTCTTTTTAAAGCCCTATCAAAAGAGATAAGCAATTTCTTCAATGAAAACTATGACTGTTCTGTTGCTACGCTTTCAGTATCACTACTTTAAACTAATTTCAATTTTTTCACATTTTCTTCACGGCTTATGTTGAATGTCAAACACAAGAAATGAATGGCAGCCAATGGCCAATATTTTTGTTTCATTAGTTTACTTAAGATTTGGCCGAACCCAATATTTGACTCTTTCTACTCGTTTTTATGTAATTTTGAGCTCAAAATATTCTAATTAAAAGAAAGTTTATTATAAGAGAAATGATATACTTATTGCTAAATAAGCGCAATATGTAAATATGAAAACCATTTGGGGTCAGAATTCTATACTCAGATTTGCATTTTTTCGCCACTATTTGCAATCATCACAAATCAAAGTACAAAAACAGAGTCTCAGACCAGACGATAAAGAAAAGTATTAAGTTATTTATGCATTTCTGCCTAACATTACATTTATTGGTTTTGTGTTGCATTTAATTCAATTATAATAAACACTCACTTATATAATGTTTACCACTATTTTATTCAACACTTATATTAAGAGTTTAGATCCCGGACTGGTCTCAACAATGATTAATGAAATTAGCTGTTATTAAGAAGCTATCACATCCAGACAGCCAACCCCTTCCTTTACGACTTTCCCATAGCATTGATTCCAAATAATATTTGATTTCCCGTTCGAGTCATTCATTCATAAATAATTTATAGTAATTGATTGCGTATTACAAGGATGTAGACCAGCATCCATATGCTCTTTGTCTTGAAAGCCAACCCCTATCAGGAGACTATCCTCACAATTATATTAACTATAATTTGGTTTATTATACTTTCACTTGAATTGTGTGACAAATTATTTAATGATTTTATTAAAATTATTATCAAAAGCTATGAAATACTAATTAAATACTATAAAAAAGGGTTGAATTGGAGTATTGTTTGATATTCTCATACATTATATGATAAGAAGTATTTATAGACTTTATTTACAAACTTATTACTGATTTAAGTTTGAATTTATTGTGAGATTGTTTTCGGAACCATAAAGAATGGAATTTACGTTTTAGTGGAGCGGCTCTCAAACTAAAGTCATACTAAGACTCAAACTATTGGAACAAACTTTGAGTTTATACCAAACAATCAACAGTTAAGAGAAATAAACTCAAATTCTTGGTTGTGTTCCCCTTTAAGCCCCTCTTCATGAGTGTTGCGGACATCTCTCACGACCTGTTGTAGCAATACTGGCAGTGCTGTCCAGAGTAGAGCATAGGGTAGAGGAGAAAGAGCATAGAGCACAGGTCATTTAACTATTGTAGGCTCTATTACCGCATCACTGAAATCAGTGCTATTTAAAGTGGTGTGGATTTTACGCCATTTGACTTTGAAAATGAGTTCCACTAAATATGCGATCCAACAAATCGAGCGCCGAATAACAACTTAACGCTTAACGTCTAACACTTTTATATATCCAACGATTATATTATATATTCTGTTTATTTGTTTATTTATCGTCTGGTGCTCACAACCGCATACCTCCTATTATTACAATGTTTCCAATTCATAACTGTTTGAACAATACTTTACTCTCGGCTTTCATTTCATGAGAAACGTCTCACTATTTCTCAACCTCTGATAGTTCCGATTCTGTGCATTCTTTTAGTTAGTTGTGCTTTGAATCGCACTCAACAGTTAAGCTCTATTTCTATATCTGAATCTGGAGGTCAAATACCATTCCAACCTTTGGACTCAACTTATAATAAAATAATATTATTGAATAAACTAATGTTGACAACAAAACAGCTGATCCTCTATTAAACACAACTTTTAATGTTTAATAAACTTATCAATCATTTTGAATCTCAACTCTATTCAACTAAAATATTCGGGATCTTTAACGCTAACGGCTATAGACTAGTTGTGAAACTTAACCAACAAATCTATAGGCTCTCAATCAACAACTCCTAACGAGAATAGACCAGAATATGAAAAAACATTCAAAAATCAGTTTTTCATTATTTCAAAATAATAGCATTTTATATATACTATTATAAATATCGTATATACATATATATTGTATGTAATATAAACTTTCGCTTATAATTGAATTTTTATGATAATTTGAATATCAATTTATATATCGTTGCCTTTTTTGAGTACTAATTATCGTAAAAAAATTCCAATTCAAAAGCCAAAAGTTTTTATGTGAAATAATCTCTTGATTTCAACTAATATTTTATCGAATTTCTACACACCTTTCGATTGAAAGTTTATATCCCCAAAAGAAAAGGTTAAATTCAGATCAATTCCAAGTTTATTTAAGGTTATCCTTTAAGGAACTAAACTTAGAATTGAGTGAAATTAGAGAATTTGTTTTCAAAACCGGAAGAAAACATTGATTTGAATGCATTGATTAGAATTTGGATTTTGAGATATTTTTGAAAATTCATAACAACTAATTGAAAATTAGTATTAGACTCCAAAATATAATGAAATGGAGTTTTTGTTTCAAATAATTTGTGAAAATCAATGAATAAGTTATAGGAGGTTAGGGTTCAATTCAGATATTGTATTATATTTCTAGAGAATTGGTATTTAGAGAAATACAAAAAATGATAAACTCATGTGAGACGAAATTTTACCAAAAATACAGTGAAAAAAGTTCGTCGCCCTTCCAGTGGGTCATTATGTGTGCAAATATATCACAAAATAATCTAAAGTCAACAAAAGATACGACAATTTTTTCCGTATTTTCTATTTTTTTTTCTGAAAACTTTTTATTTCTTTTGATATCTCACATAAACATTGAAGTGATGTTTCCAAACAACTTATTTAATAACAAATCCACCTTTTATTCAATTTTGATTTATACAATTCTAATATATTCGGAGACTAAACTTGCTTATTCTAATATAATATTCTTATATAGTAAACTATTTAGTAATTTCAAATTAATTTAACAATTTCAACTCTGTATTTGTCTAAAATAAGAAGGGTAAAATGGAGAAAAGCCTTTAATCTTAAAAATATATTTTTCAAAAACTTTCATTTGATTTCTTTTCAAATTTTGTCAGTTTTTAAAAAAATTCAAAGTATTTAAAAAAAGAAGATATAATTGAAGTTTGAAAGAAATGAATGACACATACCTCTCAAAATGATAAATAAGAAATATATTTGTCTTTAAGCAAGTAAATTCTAAAAATTCTACGAATATAATCACTTAATCTAATTAATTAAAAAGATATCAAAGTATTTATTTAAAATAAATTGATGTCTGGCGATGTTTTTGCAAGAATGAAGTTCAGTAAGAATTTTGTGGGATAACTAGTTTTTTGATAAATAAATTAATGGAAATTATTTTAATAAAACTTATTTTTGTGTATATTTTAAGCAAATGTTTTGAATATGTCATTAATATGTAAGTTGTGATCAAACGATAATAATAGTCGTTTCGATGTTTAGCACAAAAATTGGATTAAATTTTTTTGTTGAAAACTTTTAGAAGTGGTGTAAGCGATAAGATTCTAAAAAGTATTGGAAGACGAGTCGAGTACGTCTGACCATTCAGGACCAGTCAGACCACATTCTCTTTTTTCAGATATTTTTATATAAATTAACTTTATTTTTGAAGACATAGAGAGAGACCGAAATTACATAACATAAGAGACAGAAACGACTTGAAATGCTTTGGACTGGAATAGTATTAATTGATATATGAATTCAGTAACCCCTCAGTCACCCCCTCAATGATGTCATAAGCAATAGAACCGGCCTTACATAACCGACAACTCATTATATCATTAGATTTACTTGATAAAATCAATATAAAGGATGCTTCTCGAGAGGAGCGATACTTAGGTAAAAGTGAAATTCCTTCTAATGGGAGCCAACAAAAGACATTTCAACTATTTTTGACACCAATTATGACAATATCTACAAATCTTTATCCAAAATTTATGTTAAAAATCTTAAAATATTAACTATAATCACATTAATTGAGTCGATTTCTAATTTCTTTGAATTTCAACAATTTTTTGTGTAAAATAACTTAATTTTGTCATTAATTTGATTGTAAACCAAAACTAAAATAATAATTCGATAATACTTTTAAAGTTATAGCAATTTTGTGGTGAAAATTATAAAATATGTCAAATGAAATGAAAGTCTGTGCCATACCTGCAGCGCATAATGCGATGAATGTTTGGGCGTGTTTTTTGATCAGTTTCTGTACTTCAGTCACTTTTGGCCATTTATGTAATCTTCTGAGAAGAATATTTAAAAAATCGTTTGGAGTGATTGCCGCCAAATCCCATTTAAGTCTATTCAATACTAAGAGTTCCCAACCCTAGAGAACAGACAACAGTTTTTAGTTATGAATTCAATTAAGTGTTTAAAATATTTGATTAAATGAAAATAAAGTCTATTTTGAGGCAAAGTATTGTGTATTTGCTTAAAGAAATTCTTTATGTAATATAGAAAAACATTGGGATCTTTAAAGTAAATGTTGAGGTGTTTGCATATCTCTAGTACTGTGCGCTAACATAAGGTATGAGGCGATACCTTATGCAACACTGGTATCACAGGTGAATAGCCAACAGAAAATAAATTTCATTCATAAAAGAGTCGGGCTTTGAATATTACGGAATGTGTGTTCGGTGACAATAGTGGAAGGGTGCCGGTGCCTGTGCCGGTCGCATGTCTCAAATATGCACCTATTCTTTATAAAATATTTTTAAAGCTATAAGAAGGGCCTTCCGGTGAGTGAATGAGTGGTGCGAAGGGAAAGAGCTAAACAATAAAAAATATGTGCGCTTATAGTCATACTCTTAATTCTATCGTTTAGTTTAAGGCACTACTACTCCGATCTTTGCTAGTGTTCACCTGTTCTAATGGAATGTCATTTCAGAGCACTAGCATTCCATTTAATTGAATGGACATTCCCTGCACTAAAGACATTATAAGACAAGTTGACAAAAAAAGGTCTAAACTTCAAAAACTTGTTCAGGTATTTGATAACAGATGCGAAATAACAGATGAGAAACAGAACCAAATATTTGAATGGAAATCAATTTATGATTTGAATTCTTATGCTATTCCTTACCATTAATTCGTCGGTTGTGATAGACTTGTCTGTATATAAAATTAGTTTATCGGCAGAGAGGGGACGAGTTTGCCTCAGCTTTGACGCTAAGAACAAACAGACTGAGCCGAGTAGTTGTAATTGACTTTTGCGAATTTTGACAATCGCTAGAAACCGGTCCAAAATATTCATTGCCAGTGGAAATACTTCTTGTTGACAACGCTCTTCTTCACATACCTTCGAACAATTCATATATAAAAGTATTTTAAACATAGCTTTTAAGTTAACAATTGATGTGAAGTGAATTGAAGTGACAATAAAATTATAGCCAAAGCTTTCGTTTGTTTTCTTTATTTTAACGAAATTGTGTTAATAAATGAATAATAAGTTATTTTTCGACAAATATTTTCTCTCAAATCAATAGATTACATACAATAGACATAAAGCTTTTTTGTTAAACTTTTCATACTTTGCTTACAGTTTTCTTTGTTCTCTTTGTTAAAAAAGATGAGTTAACTAGAGTTAGTTAGAGTTAGCTAGAGCTAACTAATCCTCCGAAAGCAAAACTCCTATACAATTATTGGAAACAATGAAATGAAATGTGAAATCAGTGCCCAAACACTAATTTAGTCGATTTTAACGGCTATTTTGATTACACTAAAACCCCAAATAATAGTTAATATTTTTTATAA
>JAQGBR010000491.1:0-12805 GCA_034698525.1 Achipteria nitens | reverse complement strand
AGTAATATATTTGGTTCTCACGCCATCAGTATTAGTATTAGTGAGCAAAAACATCGCTAACTATCTGAGTCTCCAATTTAGTGGTCTAAAGAGCGGAAATCCGTGTTTATATACAACTACTGCCCATTTCAATGGAATGTCTAACGATTTCTCAGATCAATTGAAATCACATCTAAAGCTTTGACTCTAAACGGCCTTCACTTCGATTCTTAGATTACATGTGAACTGAAAATTAAATAAAAAAAATTAGTTTTATTTCCAACAGATGTGTCCGAAAATCATAAAATTCAACCAAATTCTTAAACAAAGAGGTAATCAATTCATTAAACTTTATCTGATTTTAAAAAGTCTTTAAAAAGTCTTTACTAATAAAGAGAACACAAAAATCAATTCCAATAACAAAATAATTAGAAATAAAAAGCACTCACTATTTGATGACAATTTTTAAACAAATCAATATATATAACAATTATTCAATTATTTAATTATATAATTCAATTATTTAGAGGGGAGCGGAGGGGAGTGGCATGGTTATGAAGGGATGGAAGTAGTGACCGGAGTAGGAGGTTCCCTCTCTCTTTACCTGAGGGGGAGGGATAGTCGTGAGGAGTGGGGAACACAAAACCAAATTTATAAAATCCGGAAACTTTGCTATAGTTGTAAAAAATTAATGTTTAGTCACTGAGATTCTGATTATTAGAAAATTTTTGTTATTAATTGAAAGTTAGAGTTAAGAGTATTTTAAAGTAAAGGTGTTTAGAGTCTGTAAATCCATTCTATTTGAATGTTATTCTAATTTATAGATTTCTAAAAATTGTTTTACAAAACATATAAACTTCAAGAATAAACGACTTTTTGGGGCTAACACTCCATAAAAGTCCAAATGAATCACTTTATTAGATACCTCTGACTAATAACCAGAAAAACAAAACAAATTCAATAAAATCCAAATTAAATTAAAGAGATTAGACTCTAATGATTAGAGTTTCAGGAATTGTTTGTTTGGCACTCAATAATTGGTTGAATGCTATAACTTGTAAATAGGATTCAAATTTGACTGAAATTTATGCTTTGACTGGAGTGGTATTCAATAGAATCGGTTTAATAATATGAGATACAATAATATGAGTAATGTATATAACATTGATTTTATTATTGTTTTTTAAAATTACTAATAATGTTATAATTATTTACATCAAAACATTGACCATTCAATCAATATTTGATTTAAAAGTAAAATACAAAAAAGCATTCATAATATCATAACTACATTATATCACACATTCATTCATTCATTCATTAGTTTTGAATTTAAATTTAAAGATTCAAAAAATGTTTTGTCAATTGAGGTATAATTACTAATGAATCGCAAAAATAATAATAAAACCAAAACTAATGGTTGCGTTCGATAGTTGTGTTCAATTTGTTGTCTTCACTACACATAAGTATAATATATGAGAAGTTTTTGATGAATTGTGAGGTGTTTTAAATGTGAAGAGCAAAGGAGTAATAGATTACTGCACAGCAGTTACCCGATTGTCAGCACAACACTAATAAGGATTGCATTCCAACAGATTATCGACTTTAGACTCGCTTTTCATCTAAACTTGCCTTTTGAGCAAATCTGGCAAAACAGAGGGGCACAGGAGTGCAGGTATAGTGCTTGCAGTCGATCCATAAATAATTGAATTTCTATTCAGGGAAAGACCAGAACATAGAACTGGCAAAAGAAGAGGCAAATAATTGACTCAATTTGGGAACAAATAAAACGTTAAACGAATTACAGCACAAAATATTTAAAGTCTATTATGTAATGAAATATCGATTTAGAAATTAATTATAATTAAAATGAAATGAAATTAAAGTCAATTCAAGTGACGTCAGTCGGAGGTATACTTGTGTTCGTCTTTTGGCTTCGATTCTGATATTTTAATTTACAGGGGATTGGAGTCGAGGGTAAAGGAGTCAAAAGATTAGGAGATGTCAACTGGGAGTGTGTGTTGTGTTGGGAGTGGGTGTCTATCATATCTTTTAAGTCGTGCTCTGCGTTCGATGAGATGGTAAGGGATGAGAGGGATGTAGTAGTAGTGGACGGCAAACATATTTCACTATTATTTGTTTTTCGCAACAATTCTTTTTCATGGATCGGACCATTCGTGGAACCGATAGTACCCACAGATCCGATCGATTTCTCACATTTGTTGTCACTATTGATTGGGTAACAGTTTTGTGGCGCGTCTTTAGATGAGTCGTTAGCACTAGTATTGTGGGTCCGATTGTTAGTCAGTTGACTCGCACTTCTCACTACAGCACTGACAGCAAAACGAGCCGAAGCCGAGTCCAGTGTTGAGAACTGTAAAGAAGTCTGTGCTGACGACCGGTTCACCACTGAATCTATAGATGACTGACGTTTGGCGGATGGCTTTGAAGATGAAAGCGATGCTGTCGTTGGCACCGATGGCATCGAATTTGGGGAATGTTCACAATTGCACGCATTATAACCACTTCTATTAGACACTGAACTTAAATCGAGATTTGTTTGACAGTTATGTTTGAGTCGTTCCAATTGTTTCCTTTGCATTTCATACAACTCTTCCTGATGTCTGTGGAAACTCTCGAAATCGAATTCATTTTGATGTCCGTTCGGAGCACTCATTATATTTAAATTATTTTCTTCGATATATTCCTTAAAAGAAGTGATCGCAACCACAGGAATCACATTTCCCTCTGAATCGCATTCGTTTTCAATACTTTCTGATGAATAAAACATATTTGACGGGTCCTGAGGAGGGGTTCGGGGCCTGAAGTGTAACCTAAAACACAAAATTTATTATTATTATTATTATTAATAAAAACAATTGAAAAGTAGAGAACAAACCATTCGTTTTTAATTTCACTCAAGAGTTCATTAGAAGGAAATCCATTTGATATCGTATTTCTGGAAAATTCTGACCAAAAAGGGTCGAGTGATGTGTAGGCCCTATCGATGAGTAAACTGTAATTTAAAGAATTTATTAGATATTTGTTTCAATATTTAATTATGGATTGCAGACATACCGTCCCCCTCTCCCACATCTTCTTCGGGCGAAACCAATACATCGAGGATTTGGTTTGGAAAGAGATGTTAAACAAAACCTATATCTCCGATCGCCAACACCTCCTTCTTGAGGTCCATTCCAGGGCCAGTTCCCTAACCGATCGATGATTGGCGCCAAATAATTACAGCCTCTCTTCCGTTTGAAAGCGAACTGTCCGTCGGGATCTTCAACTTCTTCCTGATCTGATGTCTGGTCAACAACCGGTGAATTACTGCCAACTTCTTCGTCAGAACTGAATAAATAGTCATTATTTTCATGAACTTCGACTCTAACGGGCGGGACATTAGCTTCTGTTCGATGCCTTCTCTTATATTCACGTTTTCTTCGAGGTTGAGAGGACTGGTCGTCATTCTGTCGTTTAAATATATTTTATGATACAATTCTTATTAAAAAATAAATATAATTACTCTAATCCGGGGCCGACCCACTCCTCTTTCAGGTAATTTAATTTGAACGTTACTTAATGGCAAATATGTTGAGGCGGGCCTAATGTGTCGAAGGGCTGACACTTCACTTATTATTTGTCCGCTAAAGTCTCCGATTTGATAGCTTTGAATAAAATATATTAATTAAAATTAAATAAAATGTCAGACAATAAAAGATATACCGTTTCTCATAGATATCTACAGTACACTTGAGGTGTTCCCTTTTAAGACCCTCTCTATGTTTTACGAGATCTAATAAATTACTTTAAATAATAAACAAAATATTAATAAACAATAAAATTAAATAAAGTACTGAAGACATACACCGCTCGACTCAAATCACGCCTTAATTTAAGCATTTTTTCATAAGAGGTTTCGTCATTCTTCCGGTTCTTTCGGGTTTGCATTTTCTCAGTTCTTCTTCTAAAGGCTACGTAAGGGTTGTTTCCGGTGGAGCCGTCCCTCTTCTCAGACTTGACTACAGGTATTAAAGGCTGTTGTGTTTTGAGTCGTTTGTTAAGCCAATAGTCGTAGACAGCAATTATCAAATCGTCGTCTTCTTTGAGCAGAAGTTTGGCCTCTTTTAGAGTTACGACGTGTTGTCCACTGCTTTTCTCTAACCTTTCCATTATTTCTTCGAATTTAATTGGAGTCAATTTAATCTGTTTTGGTTGCAAACTAAGCCATTGTTCGTCTTCAGAGTCCATATCATACTCAGGTATGTCCTGTTCGATGGCCAGTAATTGCATATGAATTAGTTGTCGCGGAATCTTATAGTTTGGAGGATAGAGTTCGTCGTATTCTTTGTCGGCGACAGTAAATACTTCTGGCGTTGGAATGACGTGCTCTACGGTGTGACCAAATGCCTGCTGAGCCGACATCGCTCTCTGCAGATGATGTTCCTATCGATACAAACATTGATTTATTTATTAAAATAATTAATTTATTATTTATTAATCGTTTGAATCAAAAACTATTATTTGATTCATAAAAACAATTAATTTAATGATAAAAATAAATAAATATTTAGAAATCAATTGTTTTGTGAATCGGAATAATAGTTGAATCAAATAATGGCGCCATTGGAGGGGTTGAGCCAATCACTCCTCACAATTGGACCCTTTGTCTGATACTAACGCATTCCTCCTCCTTTTCCATTCCGGTGGGCATCAGAGGCACCGCCCGATTGATAGCCGCAAAGTCGGGCAAATCGGGCACCTCTTCGGCGCGGAATATAGGCATAGGTTTGGTTGAGTCGAGCGCTCGCGCTCTGAATGACAGCTTTGACATGACTCGAGTGATTTCACTCCAATTACTCTACGCTTTCGTCACTCTTCTCACAAACTATACTCTTTGGACCCGTTTTGGGCCAATTGGTCACCAATTTATTGGAGATGTGGTTAAAACTAATCCATTGTTTGAATTGAAGCGAATTAAGAGAATAATTAATAAAAGTTCTGCACATTTAACCAATTATTCAATACAAATATGGCGTCCAAACAAACCATTCAATCAAACATTGCGTTCAGTCAACACTCCAATCACTCCCACTCTTAACGACATCTCTATTACAAACACTACACTATTAGACACACAAAATACAGACAATTAAACCAATTTTCCAGAAATTAATTCATTAAAACTCTATATTTTCCCACAAATACTATATATTTGTCTTTTATTTCAATCAATTCTTATAATTTCATGTATTTATGCATTTCTTATATAATATTTGATAAGTAATACAAAAAATTTAATAAAATTAGAATTTAATGACATTTCAGAGTATTTCAGAAATATTTCAGAGAATTCTATCAAAATTTAAACTCAAATTTCGTAAACGATATTTGGATTAAATAAGAGTTTATTAAAATGATTGCAATTAAAAAATAAATTAAATGATTTGAAAATAGATTAGTTGACAAAAGCCAGAGTCGAATAGTTATTGGACTTCAGTCAACACTTGACTGATAAATATGTTATTTATTGAAAATTAATACGTTTTCAATAAAATCAAATTTTATTTATAGATAATTGAATTTTAATTTCTAGAAAAATCTGAACAAAATTTAGTGAAATTTGAAATCAATTCTATTCTAAATATTAATAAAGACATCGATTTTTGATAATTTAGTTATTTTTGAACACAAATTAAAGACAGATCTAATTAAGAGATTAAAAGAAGAGATAATTTCGATTTCGAGTAAATCGATTGACACTATTATTGAAAGGTATGATTAGAATTTGGGTCTGGGATTAGAATTTAGGTCTGGGATGTTCATACTTAGAGTGGTCTATGTCTGACCAAAACTTATACTGTTTGTTGGAGTAGTGCTGCCACGGCTCAGGGTTTGTCTTTCGGTTCCAACTATTAATTGACAATAAATTCAATTCAATTAAATAAAAATCAATAAATCATTGATTGATCCAAACCTGACGTCAGGACTTCTGAGAGCAAGTCTTCCGATATAATATGCAGCCCACGCACCGCCCAAACCCACGAACGCCAAGAGAGGGATCAACTGAAAGACATCATTAGTTTTAATTCAATTTTGGTTTTAATTTCAAATTAGAGGTCATTTAAGAGACAAACCGATGGATTCTTCTTCAGTCCCTGAATTGAAAAACTTGGCATTGATTTCATTTTATTCAGATTTTATTAAAGCCTTTGTTTAGTCTTTAAAATTGATTTCAAATTAATTTTGATTTAATTTTTAAACAGATTTCTGACAAAAACCGACAAAAAATGTTTTTATAAAACGCAATAAAATTGGATTAAATTCTAACATAAATTACGTTCTATTGCTTATTGTTTGACAACGTTTTAATTGGATAGAATTAAAAGTAACAAGCTAACTATTAATTAAAAATTAATCACAATTAAGTTCAATAAAATAAATTAAACCAATTTTTTCCAAAAATAATTGAATGGATTTTCAGAGTTTTTGATGTCACTAAAGATAATATAAATGAATAGAATTGAAACTTTGATACATTAGTTAAAATATAGTCAAAATTAATCTTGCTCATATTCAATTTTAAACATTTTAATTTAAGTCTAACTTTATATGATTATTGATAGCATTAAAAGTATTTTACAGATAATGTAATTTGAGTTCAATTATATTAAAAAATAATTTAAATAAAAGTTTATTAAACGAAGAGATAATTGAAGACAATGTTTGCATCACTTGTTTTTCAAACCAATTCCGCCCATCAGTGCATCAGTGGATCACTGCTTCAGTGCTTCAGTTCTCAAATGTAAACATTGTTTACAAAACTAATATTTTTCTAATTTTTATGTAATGTTTAATTAATTAGAGATTATTTGAATTAAAATTTTGATTTATTTATTGTGAGAATAGATATAAATATTAATTAAATTAATGTAATATAAGATAATATTAGAAATCAAATTGTCTCAAATCAAATTGGTCTTTAGTTTTGTTTAATTTTGAGAATAATTTAATTGAAATGAATTTATATACTTCTGATTGGAATCCTTTGGGAAAAGATTATTACCGAAAGTTTGAATTAAATTCAATGCTTTGGTCAGGAGATGTCAATTTAGATGAGTTTGTTGTCTGTGCGGCGCCTTTTGGCGGACCTATTGGTGATTAACTAATATTTATATTCTATTGATTCTAATTTTTAATCAAATTTTAGCTCTAATTAGAGATCAGAATAAGATCTCAACGCGTTTGGGAAGTGCTGTCAATACAAATGTAAAGTCGAATAATTCAAATATTATCATATTTTCTTCATTTGGGACACATATATCAACCATTAAATGGACGGGCAATCAATTAGCTCTGATTTGTTGGTCTGATAGGGAAGACCTTCTTTGCATACAAGAGGACGGATTAGTTTTGGTTTATGACATTTACGCCAATTTGCAGAACACAATAACTTTGGATCAGGAAATCAGAGACACAAAAATACTGGAATGCAAAACATTTCATGGAATTCATGGCACAGGTATTGCAGTCCTGTCTACGAGTCATCGCTTTTTTATTCTAAATAATATAAATGACCCAAAAAACCGACGGTTCGCTGAAGTGCCAGCTTTAGTGAAACCTCCTTCGAGTTGGACTGTCATCCCTTCCAATACCGAAACTTTAATTATCGTCGCGAAAGACAATGAATTATATTTACTGAATGACCAGAACTGTCAACCGTTGACTCTGAGCTTCAGTTTTCCGTTTTCTTCTATAATCGAAATGAGTGTTTCATTCGATTCAACTCATATCACATTTTTAACAGACACTGGAGTTGTATGGAGTGGACGGACAGATGATTTTAAAACTAATTATTTCGAATTCGAGACAAAAACAACTCGAGTAAAACCTCAGCATTTGTTATGGTGTGCCAACTCTGCTGTTGTCGGTCTTTGGAAAAATCTAATACTAGTGATGGGACCCGAAAAATATTGGATTAATTATTCGACTGACGGACCCATACATATGGTTCAGGAAATCGATGGCATTCGACTCATCGGTAATAATATTCAAGAAATGCTTCAACGCGTGGCACCCGTTGTCGTCGAAATATTTGGGATCGGCTCCATCTCTGCCGGCGCTCTATTGGTTGAGGCAAACAAAGAGTTTCAACGGCACAGCCATAAAGCGGACGAATACATCCGAATGATTAATGAACGCAACGAAATTGAAAGCGCTGTCAAACATTGTATAGAAGCGGCCGGACATGAATATGGGGTCAGTACTCAAAAGTTACTATTAAGAGCTGCCTCTTTTGGAAAGTGTTTTGTGCCACAAATGGATCCGAAATGTTTTGTGGAAATGTGTCAAACGTTACGTATTCTAAACGCTATAAGACATCATTCCATTGGAATTCCTCTGACTTATACTCAATTAGAAGTGTTGACAACACAAGTATTAATCGATCGTTTAATACTTCGACGCCATTTCTGTTTAGCGCTTCGGATCGCCTCTTATTTAAAGATACCCGACCAGAGCGGTGCGGCCAGAATTCTGGGTAATTGGGCGTTCCTTAAAGTAAAACAAACCTATTTAGAAGACGAGAAGATAGCGCGCGACATATCCAACAAATTGGGACATTCGCCCGGAATATCATATTCGGAAATCGCCAACAAAGCGATAGAATGCGGTCGCAAACAACTGGCCATCAAATTGTTGGATCACGAGTTGAGGTCGAGCCAACAGGTGCCACTCCTCCTTAAATTACAACAACACAGACTCGCTCTACAAAGAGCTATAGAGAGTGGAGACACAAATCTAATCCATACCGTTATTATTCGTTTGCGTGAAGTGCTGTCCGCCGGAGAGTTCTTAATGACAGTAAGGGATTATCCGATCGCTTATTGTTTATTTCAAAAGGTATTCGAAACCATCAAAAATATTCGTATTTCTAATATCAGTATTGAATCGAATCAGTATTGCAGAGAAGATGACACCGAAAAGCTAAGGGATCTGTTCTATCAGGAGGACGACTACCTCTCAGAAGGCAACTGTTGGCTCACCCATAGTATGAACACTAAAAATATTACTCAAAAACAAAGTTATATTCAGTCGGCATATGATTCATATAAAAAAGCGAGACATGAGTTGAACGCATCGATAATCGATGAAAGTTTGCGATTAATTAAATATCAAATCAAATTAGAGGACAAATTCCACAAAAAATATTTAGACCTATCCTTACATCAAACTATTAAAGAACTTATTTTAGACAAAGAATACAAATTAAGTGAAGAACTTAAGAAAGACTTCAAAGTTCCAGATCGCAGGTATTGGTGGCTCAAAATCAATGTCTTGTCTCAAACTCAAGAATGGCTTGAATTGGAAAAATTCAGTAAAACTAAAAAGTCTCCCATCGGTTACGAAGTCAGTCATAAAACATAGAATTGATTTTCCATTAAATTATCTCTAAATTTAGCCATTAGTTGACGCCTGTCTTAAACATAACAATCGATATGAGGCACAAAAATATTTAATCAAAATTAAAGACGAAAATAGGATTAAATATTACGTCAAATGCGGGTAAATATCATAGTTTTACACTTAAATCGAATCCATTTGTGAGAATCCATTACTTTATTTAATCAATTATTTAGCGATAGATAATCGAAACCCTTTTCACTCATAACTAGCAAACCAAGAAAGTTAGCAAATAAAGTATCCCTAAACAATATTTGAAAATTGCATGCTCATTTCGTTATTCAATTACCGATATCCCGCGTGAGGATGCACAGCGCTTATAAGTGAATTTTGGCCATTTTTAAGTATTTCCTCGGTTACTATGGGCTTATATAACGTCGAATAAGCACATGGGCTTATTCGTGGACTTCCCGGTCACGGGACGCCCACTTTTTAGATATTTTAACAGTTTTTTAAGCAATAATTAAACTAAAAATTCATTATTAAATGTTTTATTTTATTTCAAACATAAGAATAATACTATTATTGTTTAAATCATTGCAAATGGTTTTCGACTCTCGAGCTGTGGTTTCGTTTAATCTATTTATCTATTTATTTATTTAATAAAATCAGTCAATCATTTCAATATCTGATTCAATCAATTCTTCGTCTAATTCAATCAGATTGTTGTCATTGATATTCATTATATCCAATGTGTGAGCCAAGTGCTCTTCAGTATCGCTCTCATTATCTGACAATCCTGTATGTTCTTCTTCTAAGGGTTCTAACGCTTTGTTTGCAATTATATCCGCCAATCGTTGGTGAAGTTCTTCCCGGTTATTGTCTTTTCCAAGATTGACGTATTTAAACGAATTGATTATTATCTGCGGATCCAATTCATTCCACGCGTTTAGCGCCCACTCACAAATTGTAGGGTAAGGCGGTTTCTTTACCTTTTCATCAGTCTGTTCTTCCATCCATTCACGCCATTGTTTTTTAATGGAAGCTTTGACTGGCCTGTTCCAGGAAATATCAGCCGGTTGGAGAAGAGGTGTCATTCCTCCGGGTACTATTGCTAAATATGTCCCGTGAATTTCTGCCATCGCTGTCTTAAACTCTTCACTTCTGTGGGGATTCCATGAGTCTAACACTAAAACAGTCTTTGAGGCCGATTGAGCGCTCAACAGATTGATATTCTCCTTGAATAGACTACTGTGTCCAGGTCTGTTCGCGAACATGCTTTGTCGCCATTCTCTCATTTTTTCAGTGTTTGCACTTCCTTTCAATGCTAAAAATAAATAAACGTTAACTTTGAAAAAGTATGTCTCCCTGGTCACAGGGCGACAGAATATTTTACCGGCCATAACATGTATTCCTTTTGGACAATCCTTCGGTGGTTTTTTAAGCCCTTTGAATATTATCGATGGCTTTAATTTTCTGCCAGAATTGTCTGCGCATAACATAAGTGTAAATCGAGTCTTTTCATGGCCTGTTGTCTTCACACTAATATTTCTATTTCCTTTGAAATCAAAAGTCCTATTTTTTGGAGAATCAAAATAAACAGGCATTTGATCCATATTCCAGACAACAAAATTTGTCATTTGATCTCTCAATTTATCGCAATAATTGAAAAAATCTATTGCAAGTTGTTTTGCATTTTCTGGGATCTTCTGTCCAACGGAAGTAACTGATCTACTCTTGACATTATTGCGACATTGAAAGCGATAAAGCCATCCGTCAGATGCATTAAAGGGATTTTTTTGTCTTTCTTCATAAGATTCAAATATTTTATGGTATACTTCCATTGCCTTACTTTTCAAATGACTGCCCTCTACGGTAAGCTTTTTTTCTCTTAATTTGACCAAATAGTCTAACACTTCCTTTTCGATTTGCGGATATAATGGCTTTCGTTTGCGTGGAATAGAGTGCCGTTCTCTGACTCTATACTCAGGGCTTTTGACCACACGATTGATATCTTTGAATTGTAAAACCCAACGTTTAATACTTTTCCTATCAATTCCAGTGATCTTCGATGTGAGTGAAAAATTTCTGTTCCCTTCATTGTAAAACTTCTTCACTACTCGTCTTTTAAAATCCAAAGTATGACTATTTCTGTTAAAAGATGAATTTAAAAACTCCACGGTCACGTGGCGTATTATGAGTGGACGGCTCGTGACCGAGCAGTCCATTCATAACAGTTTATTTTTAATTGAAACAAACCTCGATTTCTTAGTCTTTTCTACTACTTCTATGACATCTACAGTTGTTGTCATTTGTGGCCTTTCTATCACATCGGCTACACCTGCCGATTCTTCAAAATTGATATCTTCATCACTTAACAGAATCTCTTCACTCATTTTAAAACCAATTAATTGTTAAAAAAGTGAAAACACGTGTATTATCGCATCAATGATGCAATGATTTTATTTAAAAGTTTTACAGTTTTTCAAAATTTTTCGTAATAGTCATTCAGTTTTAAGCCTATTTCTCAGTGACTATGGTTACCATGCGCTTCTTCGACGTCGAAGAAGCGCACCAATTTTTCCCTTATTCACCAAGAAGCGCTGTGCATCCTCACGCGGGACTTAGGTAACTCATATTTAAATTGTATTTTAGATTATATTAAATCTATTCAATAATCAACAAATGAGCTCAAAATCTATTCTGAGTTATTTGTCCCGTAATTCCACACAAATTAGTTTTCAATTCCTATCAATTGAAGGACACATTTATTAAAAATATTGTCAATTATTTACCAAATTTTCAGAATTTAATTATTCAGAACCACATCAACGCCACAAAACGCTCAGCAGATATTCTGAGCCGACTCTCAAAACTGCAAACTTTGAAATTATATATCAAAAGTGATAAAAGTTTTTGTAATTCATTTAAGAGAAAAATTATAAAAAAGTCCACAAAAATTAAATCCATTTATATTTTAAAAGTTTAGACAATTTTTATATTAATTTCTAAATTGAATACAAAATATGTTTCTTTTGTAATGACTATTATTTTGAAAATTATTTCAAATATTTTTTAATTCAAACCATTAATTAAAATATTTTTTGAATAAATATAATAAATAATTCAAAATTTAAGATAATTTTATTTTTGTATAAAATTATAGCAAATTATTTATTTAACTATTTTTTTTAAATGAGCAAGATATTTTATTAAGTTTCATTCAGAATGTCAGTCAAATTCTCATTTTTATCTATTAACACAGTTTTAGTTTATCGCACTTATAAATGCCATAAAAACTTTTTTGTGAAAAATATCAGTAAATTTTTAAACAAAATTTTAATTAAAAACTTTTAAATAAATTGTATTTAAGTTTAAATATTGTAATAAAAGTTGTGTTTAAATAAATACGTATTTTATGAAT
>JAQGBR010000490.1:0-12816 GCA_034698525.1 Achipteria nitens | reverse complement strand
CCGGAGCCACAACCATATAACCCGCAGCCACAACCACATCACCCGAAACCACATCACCCGCAGCCACAACCATATAAGCCGGAGCCACAACCATATAACCCGCAGCCACAACCACATCACCCGAAACCACATCACCCGCAGCCACAACCATATAATCCGGAGCCAAAGCCACAACCATATAACCCGCAGCCAAAGCCACAACCATATAACCCGCAGCCAAAGCCACAACCATATAACCCGGAGCCACAACCACATCACCCGAAACCACATCACCCGAAACCACATCACCCGAAACCACATCATCCGAAACCACATCACCCGAAGCCACAACCAGTGCCACAGTACAACACACCGATGCCCATCACACCATACCAAACAACCCCATACCCAGTCCCAACTGTGGCGCCCACCAAACACCCAGTGCCTCCGCCCCATCATCAAGAGTGCAGTTTGGCAAATAGAAGTGGTGTATGCGTTTCAATCCCCAACTTTTTGGGCTGCATTCGAGGCGGCGGAGTTTTGGCACCTCCTTTTGCTGGTTGTTCTTTCACTCAGGGCTGTTGTATTAAAGTCAGAAACATATTCTCATAAATCGTATGAAAATATCGTAATTTAATCGCATTTTCAGAAATCACTTCTTTTTATTTAAAAACCATTTGATAACTAATGTCTATTAATTTGGACACTCTTTTAAACTATTGACTAAACTATGTTTTGAACTCAACTAAGTTTAGCTCATTTTAAAACCAATTATTAATTTTAGGTTTGATTTGCATTTAAAACAATATCTAAAGAGTTGTCTATTATTTAATCACAAAATAGTATTTAATTTATTTAAAAACTAATTTATTTATATTGTATTCAAACAAATATCTATTAATGAGAAATAAAATTCAATTAAATTTTTGATTCAAAAGGAAATTATTTAAAAATATTGGTTTTCAAACCAATTAAAAGTCTTAACAAATGTTTTCCTAATTATTCGCAAAATTAAAATCAAATCCAAAGCAATAATCGAATGAATGACTGAATGATTGATTGAATGCGTATTTTGTTATCAAAAAATTAGTTCTTAAATAAATTCGATTCAAATATGGATTCAATCGATAATCAAAGTGTTTGTACATCAGATCCAACAGAAGTAATAGATTTGACAAATGATGAGATCACTGGAAGCGCTAAACGCAAGACATCGGATCCCAAGAAATATGTGGTATTAGACACCAAATACTCATTTCTTGTGATTATCTTATTTTTCTTACAATTATTTTCATTAATTTATTAAATAAGGGAAAAGAAAATGCAATCAAAAGAGTAGAACAAATCCAAAAGAGTGGCAAAAGAACTGCTCGAAAGTCTACGAGTGGTGTCCCTAAAAATCAATGGAAATATAGAATTGAAAGCACACCACTATCTGACAGTCAGTCAACAAACAGAAGATCTTCAGGTATTCCCCGTTTGACTATAAAGAAATGCGGCAAAAGATGGAGAACTGAAAGTAGTGTCGATCCGAATGTCTGTCACATTAGACCTCAATTAGCGAAGAAAAGTACGACTCCACTAAAAGACCCCAAAAGACGATACAAACCGGGAGAACACGCTTTGAGAGATATCCGTAAATTCCAGAACAGCACTAATCTATTGATCCCAAAAATTCCGTTTCAAAGATTAATCCGAGAAATAGTGATCGAAGGGTTTACCGATAAGTTTAGATTTCAAACGTCAGCACTTCTGGCCATTCAAGAGGCGGCTGAGTGTTATCTCACAGATCTGTTTGAAGACTCAAACCTCGCAGCCATTCACGCAAAGAGAGTGACAGTTATGCCGAAAGACATACGACTGGCCCGTCGTATAAGAGGGGATATCACTCGTTATGGAAGAATTGAAGGAATAGATTACGGGTCTTACAGACAAACATAGAAATTATGTTCCAATAATTCATTACTTAATTTCAATTAATTAAAAATTCAGTTAATTTTGTTAACAGTTTATGTCTGGTCTCAAAAAAATTATAAATAATATATTTTTTGTTAATTAAAAGTCAAATAAATAAAATTCAATCAAATTGTAGTCTAAAAGCTTTCAATAAAATTATTTGTAAAGAGAGCTCAGACTCACTCATCCCTCACATAATTTAAATTAAATGCTCGAATAGTTTAATAGCATTGCAAGAGTCGACAAAATAATTGTGTGATTTGATTAGAGGGCAAGTATTAAGTGAAACCCACATCCCTTTTGGTATCATTGAATTAAAGATTACCTGAAAATAGTGTCAGTTCTCTCATAAGATTTAGATAACGAACACTATTTCCGGTGATAAACGAATTCGGAAACAAAACTAATAAATTGTTTTATCAAAAAAATAAATAAATGAAAGTTTATTTGAATAAAAAGGAAACGATAAAAAGGAAGAGAGGATTTCTAGACTAATCAGGTAAAGGTTTATATACTTCAGTTCATTGAACCTCAACTAATCCAGTAATAACTGTCCACAAAATGACCACAAAATGTGTATTAATTTGTTTTTATCAGTCATATAAATCTTTGGTTCAGTGAATAATCCAAATAATTTATAGAGTGTGTCGACTCTGTCTTGTGTTTACTATAAGGGCTGACTTTAGAGTCTACGTTCAACTCTTTCTAAAGGTTTTAGAGTAAAATAGCAAAAAAGGTCTGCATTTAGCAGTTTTGGACAATAAATTAGATTAAAATCGATTGAATCCATTTGGAAATAATTTAAAATCAATTTATAAAAATAAATTTTAATAAAAAGTTCTGTAAATTCAAAATTTTATTCTTTTAAAATTGTGATAAAATTAAGGTCTGGTGGAGTGCCTTCTGGTCAAAGATGACCTCATCTTTCTATTAAAATTGTTTAATTGGTTTAAAAATCAATTCTCAGTTCATTTGTGACTAATTTTAGATATTAAAATAAATAAACTTGCTCAATTGGCTAAATGGGCTCCATTTACAGGTTTTGTTTGCTATTTGACTCTAGAGTTGATTTTTAGATAGAGTTGAAGTAGACTTTAGAGCATAAAATAGGCCTAAAGTCAAGTGAGGGTTAGAAAGTTTAGGGAATTTAAGGATAAAATAATTAATGATTACAAATATTTGTCGTTAACTGTAATTAATAAGTCGTCATCAAACAAGTCGGCGATCCCTTCGCTCTCTTCTAACGTAAAATTATAGTCATCTTCAGAAAGTGGAGGCTCTAAATGCAAAAATGGCAGAGTTGAGGTCGGGTCAGATGAGGTGAGTGCGGTTTCATTGGCGAATTTCAGCTGATCCTCGGTTTGCATCAGAAAACTTTTACTACCCATCGGTCCTAAATCGTCGTCTTCTGATATGAACGCAAACTTTAGAGCTGTTTCTTCAGCTGATGGACACAACAAGAGATAAGACAATCGTTAAAATTAATTCAAATACAAAACAAATCCATTAAATATTTGCAAACCTTTTGAGCCGTCATTTTCTTGATTGTCTCTATTGGTAATCAAATCAGAATGCATTGATTCTCCCTTTCCTTCATCGGAATTAAGTTGATTCCCATCATCTTCTGGGCACAGGTATACTTCAATCTCTCCCCTTTCACTTTTAAGCCAAATCTGAAGACTCTATAAATCATAAGACAAATAAAATATTTAATATTTGATAAAAAAAGGAGAGACTCTCTGATAAGGAGAGAGATAGAGTTAAACAATAAAAATAGGGTTTGTTAGGGGACACACCTCTCTAGGATCAGGTACTTCAAGCTTAGTTTCCGAGGGTGCTTTAATTGCTATCACAGTCTGGTCTGAAAATTCTTTGACACCACGAATATCGCGATAAGTGAGGAATGCCAACCTCTTGTTGTCGGGGTTGTCGTGAGCGGCACGGAGTTCACTGTTAGCCAATTCGATGAGTTCGTTGAGCTCTCGTTCTTTGGCGTCGAGACTCGCGTTTTCCATTTCCATCTGAATCTTCTTAGCGATCACTGACTCCGATTGGAAATCACCTGAAGAACAGGCCATTGAATCGCTCCCATCGATTGAGCCACCCTTCCATTGAATATTATTTTTAGATGTCTTGTGGAGGAGACCGACCCCTTCCAAGACATTTGTTATGTCATAAATCCTACGCTTCTGGACTTGCAATACATTTGAGGCTTCGTTTAAATTTAATATCTATTTTTAAGGGGACAGACATTCAGATGTGACAACTGTTGGCACAAAAGGCAGAAGAATAAGACTTACGCCGTCGGAAGCACTTTGTAATAGACTAATGAATTTTCGGGTTAATTGTCCTAAAGATGTTTCGTATCGATGTTTTCCTTTTGAAGGAGTGGCTGCCTCTTCACTCTTGGTCTTAATAGAGGTCTGTATCGTAAGGTTGTTAACGATAGAAGTCTTTGGTGGCGATGTTGTAGACGCTGTGGAACAGGCAGTGGGCGGTACAACAAAACCGGCCACAACTGGCCGTAATTTAGTGGTCGGTAGTGTCGGCGCTTTAAATATAACTTTAGGGGCGAACTTAATTGTGCTAACATTGGACTGTTGTGTAGAGTAGCTGTGCTCACATTGAGCCGACCTCTCTTTAACCGAATCCCAGTCTAATCGACGCTTTACCTTAAAATCCATTGAAATGTTATTTTAAAGTCTGTTTGACTCAATTGATTGCAAAACACATTAACAATGACTTCAAACTTAACATTCAATTTATTAAAACTAATTTTTTCTTTAGACAAACAGATCGATACCAGACTCTAGACTATAGGCCAGACCTATGCATACCTAACCTAACAATAAGTGGTTTCTTTCAATAAAAGCCAATCAATAAATTCAAAGGTAATTGACTTAATCTTGAGATCAATAGTCAAACAAAAGGCTAATAATTGAAAACTTGAAAAATTCAAAACAATATTTAAATAAATCAATGAAATCAACGGTTGTTTTAATAAAAAACTATTCATTCATTTCCTGTATTTATGGGCAACCATTTGAAATACAGACAGCAAAAGGACAGACAGTCTTAATCGCCGGACAGTATTTAACAGACCTGTATTTGACGCAAACGTTGGTCTAATTCAATGTCAGCCATTTTACTAATAAAATTAAATTTAATTAATGTTTTAAATCAAAATAAATACAAAACGACTTTTAAATGGCTTTTAATATAAAGGCCTTTGAAATAAACACAAAAGACTTTTAACGTTAGAAAGTTTTTCAACTCTGAGTTTGTGTGTGTTTTGCAACTAAAAACATTGTATACACTTTTGTTGAACATTTCATTCATGTTTCTCCCTTAAAGTGCGCCATCCATTTCAACAATATATTTCAACAAACTGTACGCGCATCCTGTCATAGTTTTGCGCCAAAACCAAAGCGCCATACTAGGACCTAGTAATTATAGATATTAAAGGGCCAAAGAGCACACTCCTAATGCTGGGGTCACTCTACTATACAAAGGCTACTTCAATGTCCACCATTTAAACTCATTATCGACTAACACCCAGAATATTAACACTCAAACAAAGCTTAGATTTTCGATCTAAAAGTTGACTAAAAATCCTATTATTTAATACTTTTTAATGTTTTTGTCTATATTTTTGAGGACAACATTTTAGGCCAAAACAGAGAAGTTTAGGTCAAATGAATTCCTAAATTAGTATTAAAAGCTTCAAAATATCTAATTTTGAGACTTAAGACCAAAATTGATTACAAGAATATTTTCCACATTTTATCATATATTTGAAGAGAAAAGTCAAATATGGGCTCAAATTTAAACACAAAGAATCCAATTATCTGTTAACTGAGAGCTTAAGTTCAGACTCACAAACTATTTGCTTAAAATCGCCAAAAGTGAGTGCATTCCTCTGGACATACCTTTTTTGAGACTTTTTGGAACTATATTTTATTCACAAATTTAATAATTTTAATACAATATTATTATCTATTAATAAGTTTAGAACTAAACCACTAATGAAATGAAATAAAATAAAATAAGTGTTTGATTTACTAACAAATAATTAATCAAAATAAGTATTAAATGCAGTTTTAATTGAAATCTATTTTATTAATTAATTACTAAACTATTATTGACTCAAATATTGATCTATAATTGAGTTAAAACACGAAATAAGAGTGAAATTTATTGAATATTTGACTAATAATTAAATTCAAATCGAAATTTGTTTGAATACAATTCAATAATCTCTTGGAATCAATTGTATTACTCGTTGTTATGTCCGGACAAGAATTTGGACATAAAATCCTTGGGTTTGGGATTATGTGTTTCCTTGAAGTACGCCATAACGTGTGTGTGTTGTTTGAATCGATTGATAGTCTCATTCAACTCCATCTGACCCTTAATTACTAACATATCAATTACTCTAATGTCAGAAATGTCTTTGTTTTGGAAAAACATTTCCTTCACTTTATCTCTGAGTTGTCTTTCGCTGACCGGAAGCTCTAAATCCAGTTTAATGTATGGGATCTGTCGATACCACGCTTTGTACAGATTCTGAACACGTCTTCGGGCGTCGTCTTTGTCTATACTCAGGATTGGCTTCACTTGACGTGTCAATTGTCCCCCCATTTGGGACGCTATCCGTTTTGAAGCCATTGCTTCAAACATTGCAACAAAATAATTAAATTCAATACAAAATCAAATTCAAATCAAACCTTAAAATATAGCTTCAAATCTATTAAATTATAATCAAATGAATAAAATTGAGCCAAAATTTCAAATGAATAGCGGTTTTGAATAAATAAAAGACTTGAAAACGATTTGAAAGTCGATGTAAACACTAAACCATTTTTTGTGAGTCACGTGTTTTGACACAAATAATTACAGACGACTTAATACCATATTTTGTTTACTACTTTCCTATTGGCTTACATTTGGCACACAAAATGTCAAACACTGTTTCGCACTCAAATCGTCTGCACTCAACTGTTCACCAATTCTTACATCAATTACGACACTAAATCGAAAACAATAACACATTTGACGTTATTTTCTCACAAACTTAGGCTTAAAGTTTTGGCGCAAACTTCTGACAGATGTTCGTACGGTTTCAACAAATATTTTGTGAAAATTGATTCCTGACGTTAACCCAAAAGTATGAATGAAATGGTCAACAAAACCACTATTTACTGATTTCCCTCCAAAAATATTAAAGTTTTTTTAGTGTTAAAAGTCTTTTGTGTTTACAATTGAATCGACTTTTTATTTAAAGAGATTTAAATTTATTTCTTTTGAATAACTTTTGATTTTTAATTAATTTTGTAAACAATTTATCTGAAGATATGGCAGACATTGAATTGGATCAGCGTTTGCGTCAAATACAGACCGAATATCTCGACTTCTTAGACGATGACGTGAGTTGTGACCAGTTTTTGCTTAAATTTATTGATTTAATTATCGATTGAATGGTCAGTCAGATCAGGGCATATACTCGGATGCGGTTAAGGGTATGATTAAAGTAAATGAGTGTCGGATTATTGTCGACATCAATGACTTACGACGGAAACTGCCGGAAAGGACGGGACAATTGCTGAACCATTCGGTGGAAGAGATAATTGCATTCCAGAGAGCGCTCAAAGAGTTTGTCACTAATCTTAACGCCGATTATTCAAAAAAGTTCTCCGAATTCTTCGTTGGATTTGAGGGTAGTTTTGGGTCTAAACACGTGACGCCTCGAACACTATCTTCGGCTCATTTGGGATCAGTTGTGGCGGTGGAGGGCATAGTGACTAGGTGCTCTCTGGTCAGACCAAAAGTGGTCCGTTCTGTCCATTACTGTCCCGCAACTAAAAAGACAATCGAAAGGAAATACACTGATTTGACGTCTTTCGAGGCGTTCCCTTCGAGTGCTGTTTATCCGACTAAAGACGAAGAGGGAAACCTATTGGAGACAGAGTTCGGTCTTTCCATATATAAAGATCATCAGACGTTTACCATTCAGGAGATGCCAGAGAAGGCACCGGCGGGTCAACTGCCGCGAGCCGTCGATATCATTGCCGACAATGATTTGGTCGACAAATGCAAACCCGGAGATAGGATTCAAGTGGTCGGCAGTTATCGATGTCTTCCCGGAAAACAGGGTTTGTTTTAAATAATTATTATAAAAGCAAATAATTGAGTGAATCGATGGATAGGTTCCTACACTAACGCTACTTTTCGTACTGTTCTCTTGTCTACAAATGTAAATCAATTGTCTAAAGAGGTGTCGTCTGACATAAACCCAACGGATGTCAACAAATGTAAGAAATTTAGTCGACAAAAGGATGTGTTTGAGGTGTTGGCCCGATCTTTGGCGCCGTCCATCTATGGACACGATTACATCAAAAAAGCTCTGCTTTGTATGCTTTTGGGTGGACTCGAAAAGATCCTCCCGAATGGTACGCGACTCAGAGGGTATTAACAGACATTTGGTTTGTCTTAAATCTAATCCAAATTCTTGTTCAGTGATATCAATATTCTTCTCATTGGCGACCCTTCAGTCTCGAAGTCTCAACTCCTTAGATATGTACTAAACTGTGCGCCCCGAGCAGTGGCTACAACAGGAAGAGGTTCTTCAGGGGTCGGTCTAACCGCTGCAGTGACTACAGATCCGGAGACTCGGGATCGTAGACTCGAAGCCGGAGCTATGGTTTTGGCCGATAGAGGAGTCGTCTGTATCGACGAATTTGATAAAATGTCAGACATTGATAGGACTGCCATTCATGAAGTGATGGAACAGGGAAGGGTCACAATCACTAAGGCAGGCATTCATGCAAAACTAAATGCCCGGTGCTCTGTCTTGGCTGCAGCTAATCCTGTCTATGGGAGGGTATGTTTACTGATGAAACCCTATTAAAAACTTGACTGATATCTAATTCATACAAACAGTACGATCAGTACAAGACTCCAATGGAAAACATTGGACTTCAGGACTCACTCCTCTCCCGATTCGATCTGCTCTTTATTATGTTAGACAAAAACGATATGGAAACGGATACACTGATCAGTGATCACGTGGCTAGTATTCATCGTTATAGAGCACCGGGAGAACAGGACGGAGAGCGTAATCTGCAATTTTGATTATTATTTATCTCTTTATTTGATTTTCTTATTTTCTTTCGAACAGCGCTTCCAATCATTAGTAACGCAGAGTTTTTGTCGACCAAAGACTCAGAAACTTTGGAAAGAGAAGAAGGAGACACTCCTATGTATGAAAAATATGACGCTTTACTTCACGGCAGTAGAAAAAAGTGGTGAGTTTTGACAAAATTATTGTTTTGAGGTCTGATTTGAACAAAATTTACACTTTTTCTGATATAATATCAGCGAAAAAATAGTAAGCATTCAATTCATGAAGAAATACATTCATATCGCGAAAGCTATTAAACCAAAGCTGAGTAAAGAAGCCATTGATCTGATCTGCGAAGAATACGCCAAATTGAGATCATTCGATAACGACCAGAACGATATGGCCAGAGTAGGTCTGACTCGACTCTTAAACTTATTAATTTGTTGTTGTTTAGACCCAACCCGTAACCGCTCGAACACTGGAAACATTGATTCGATTGGCGACAGCACACGCCCGATCCCGTCTATCTAAGAACGTTGAGGCACAGGACGCCAATTGTGCCGTCGAATTGATTCAATTCGCTATTTTCCATAAAGTGTTGTCACGAAAGAAGAGGAAGAGAGAGGACGCGGCGGTCGACGACGAAGAAAGCGATGAAGATATGGATGTCGACGAACAACAAGAGGTTAGACCCAAACAAACCCGAAGAGTCAAAAGAGAGCGAATCACTGAAGATCCCTATGAGTTCGATGAAGAAGAAGAAGAGGAGCCGATAGTGGCTAAAGGGAAAAGCACTGCCACTACTACTGAGTTTATAAAGTTGTCTGACGAACGTCTAAAGCAGTTCCGATCGTTTTTATTCAAAGAGTTCCGCAAAACTCACGCACAGTCTCTCCCATTACAACAAATTTATGGTTCGGCAGAAAAAGAAACGGAACTAAAATTCACTAAACAAGAGATAGAGTCAGCTCTGAATACAATGCAAAACGATTTCAATCAAATATTTGTCTCAAATAATATCGTTATTTTGGTCTAAGTATGCCTTAAAACTCGAAAACAGGTATTCTTTTGATAAAAACTCACCTCAAGTCTCAACAAAATTGTTTCAAAATAGAGACAATACTTTTGAATCCAATTTTTTCTGAATAATTAAACAAAAACTTCAAAACACTTTTATCTCAAAATAAACTATAAATTGATTACTAATTGAATAAATTTTATTCAAAATCATCACAAAATGTCTGACAATTTAATCAAATGATTCGTTGGAAACATTCACAGAAAAAATAAAAATCTATTCTTTAGTTTTATAGACAAATAAATAAAATCTGATTGTTTTGAGCATTAATTAAAAGTCGTTTAAATATGTTAAGAATAAGTCGATTAGAAAATTAAAATATAAGTTATTAGCAAATAATCGATAGTTTAAGTCATATTAAAAAGCGATTCATTCGTTATACGCATAAAATAGTAGAGAATAAGTATTTTCTCTTTTCGTCAAAAATTATCAAATGTTTTGCTTTTAAGCGCTCTCTAAGGCTTCGGTTTTGAAGCCCTTTCCCGTCCAAACAGTCTTTAACTGTTCCGGAATCGGGTGTTCGACCTAAACATTGAATAATAGTTGTAATAAACTTATTGAAAGACAAAACACTTACATAATCTCCAGACTTGGGATCGGGTACTGAAATGTTAATACCAGAGCTCTTAGAGCTGACGATCTCACACTTAAGCGACTCTTTACCCAAATATAACTCAATGTTATCCACTTTATCGATGGTTATGGTGGGCACGACTCCCATCGCCTAAACAATAGGAATATTAGTCAAAATGAAAGGAAGTCTCCAATTGAATGCCTACCTGTCCCTGAATTTTTTGACTGTTAATGAACTCCACGACAGACACTATATTTTCAAAGACTATCGAAAACTTTTTGGACAAATCGACTGTAATTGAATTAATCTTTCCTTTGACTGTTAAGACACAGTCTTCGCATTTGTAGACATTAATCGATTGATTCATTTCGGTGTCAGATATGACCAAATTTTTTTGTCCGATTTGGTTCTCAACCATCCATTTCTTGCCCTCTAAGGCCAGCTTTGGTGGAAGTCTTGTCTGTGGCTTCTGTTGGCTCACCACAGGTTTTGCGCCGATCGCAGGTTTATCGGGAACCACTCCGGATGCCCGTAGTGTCGGGTTTTTATGCGTTTGCTGGTCGGCAGTGATCTTTTTTAGAGCTCTTGTGATATCTGAGCCCTGATTAATCTGAGCGAAGAGAGCGCTCCTGTCGTCCGCTTTGTTACTGCCATCAAAAAAACCAACCGGTGGTGGCGGAGGAGGAGGTGCCGGTCCACCGCTAACGGCTCCATTTGATTGAGCACCGGATACGTCACCTCCTCTTGGATTCCAAGTGAGTCCAGTGGTGTGGTATTGTTTGATGTATGCCTGAAGACCAGTCAGAAACGAAAGCCAAGCCTTCGCCCACTCGACGTGTGTCTTATCCTTCTCTTTATAATTGACTAATACTTTGTTTGTATAGAACTGGGAGGCGTCGGCCATCTCTTTGACGTAAGGGCCGGGTGTGGGAGAGATAGTGACCCATCCCAGTGCTGGGATCGACTCAGAAATGGCTGACAAGTGAATGAAGTGTTGGTTAGTTCTGTTCTTTTCGCGAAACTCTTGGATTTGTTGTATGATATCTGAAGTCGGCTTAAGAAGTGATATAAGAGTGGAGTCATTGGGTTTCTTAGATTTTGAGGCCGTTATTAAGAACTGTCGGTGTATTTCAATGGCTTTCAATACCATATCTGAGTGGGTCTTAACAGAGCCCCCAATTTTGCCGCTAAGACTCACATAATTGACAAAAGTATCGCTCAGGAGATCATCGAATGCCAGAACAGATGGACTCAAATCTTAACATTTAAACCAAAGACACAATCAATTAAGAGGTCATTCATAGCAAACAAATAACTAAATCAAAGCATAGTATTTATAATCAGAGGAAATGAATATCAAATACATGTGTCGACCACTCCCTCAACATTTGTTTATCAATAGATTTTGGATTGAATTTTAACTATTAATTAGAGAAAAATCAATTGTTTTTACGCAAAATGTTATCAAAATTATATAAAAATCTGAAAACAAAACCAAAACTACAGAAAAATATTTTAAACCAAAAAATTAATTAATTACTAAAAGTATTGCAATAAATGAATGAAATGATAGATAACTATAAAAAAAATTCAAAAAACTTTGACAACAAATCAATTGAAATAATAAAACAAATGAGAAATCAATAAATTTGATACAAACCGGACATTATTGCTGACTATAATTGATTGATAAACACTTAAAAATTAATTGACAATAATTTCTTAAAACTAATTAATACTTTATTTAAATGATTTGATTTTTTAAGTCAATTAAAGCTAATCAAAACATTACGTGAATTAGAGTTCAATTTGACGGCAAATATGGCGAACACTGAAACCATTGCATCACTCAATGACTTAATCTTTATTTTTTGAGTCAATGTTTGGCTATTATTATTTTACTATATCTTGTCAAAAATTGTCTGACAAAAAAGTACGTTTAAAATGTTTAAATTATTAATATTCATAATATACGTTGAATGACAAGATTTTAATAAATCTTGAATAAAATTGTCTAAAAGCTTAAGATTACGTTTTAATTGTAGATTTTTAATTGTCACTCATATTAGTTTTAATCACTAGAATTAATCACAATTAATACTTAAATTT
>JAQGBR010000489.1:0-12819 GCA_034698525.1 Achipteria nitens | reverse complement strand
GAGAGATTAAAAGGTTTTTCGAAGCTTTTCGGTAAAAAAGTATAAATTGAATTATAAACATAGCCGACAGCGAAAGAGCACAGAATCATATCTGTATTGTGTGAACAAAATTTAATATAAAGTACACAAAACATATCCAAATACACAGTCTGTGCACAAAATCATTATTTTTCTCTGAATTTTATTCGATTGTCAAATCTCTTCATTCAATTCAGTATTATTTCGATTAAGAGTCTATTTTATTTTTCTGCCGAAAAAAATATCTGTGAAACAGTTGTGTTTTGGAGGCATATGTTTTGTCTGCACTCACTTTATTCAGTTCTTTGCTTTATCTGAATCTTCAAATAAATCAAGTTTTCATTTATTTGATTTCAAACAAATCTAGTTATGAATTCATTCCTGTCTTATTTGACACCAACTCTTATTTGTTAACTTAAGACTACATATTTTAGACAAAACCACTGATAAAAGAGATAAATAAATAAGTGATAAATAGATCTGAGAGATGGTATGAGAGGACAACATATTTCATAGTATCAGAGCTGTTAAGGCAATGCATTTCATGTTTTCAGCCCTCAAATGAATGATTGCTTTTTTCTCAGTAATCGTAAAAATACAGATAATTTTTAATTAATTACATTACTTACACGTTAGACCTTAATAATTAAAAAAATTAATCGAAACAAATTTAACCTTTTTATTTTTCTCATCTAATCTTTCTCTCTCTCTCTCTCTCTCTCTCTCTCTCTCTCTCTCTCTCTCTCTTTCTCTTCCGACACAGACTTGATTTGAAATTTTCTATGACTTTATTATCGGAATATATATATAAAGAAAATAATGTTTCAAAAGATTTATTTAAACATTAGATCAGAACATAGAGAAGAAGAAGAAAAACAAAATTTTTATCCCGAAGTCATTTAAAATTTACATTAATTTCTTTGTATAGGAATTAAAAAAAATTCTCTATAAAATTCATTTTAAATTTATTAAGTCTTGACTAAAATTTGATTAAACTATTTTTTATTCACTCAATTCTCGCTATTTATTATGCAAATGATTTATTCAGTGTTTGAAATAATTTTATAAATCAATTTGAATTGGAATTCAAGTAAAATAAGTTTAGGAAATAAATCCAATAAACAAAATTAGTTTAATTCAATTTTTCTATCAAATTTAAACCAGTTCCTCTTCAAAAAAATTTAGGCGATTTTATTTCATTGAAAATCAAACAAAAATGTTACGAATAGTTAATACAATTACAAATGCAAATCACATCCGCTATTGAGAGCTATTTTCAAAATTCTGTGCGATGGGGTCTGATACTAGAGCTCCAGTTTTACAAAATAATAATCAAAATAATGATAATAAGAAGCAGTAGTTTTTGGTTTGAGAGCAATATTGCGAACAATATTATGTAAAAACTTATGGACTCCACTAAGTTAGGTATTGGAGGGTAACAAACGATGCTCTCCAGCTATATGGGTCTATGGACTCTGGGCAATGGTATAGAGCATAGACTAATGTCTAAAAGTGTAATCTAATTATATCTATCGCTTCGATGGTGGTCTTCGCTGGTGTCTATAGTTTAGCCACGAATTCCTATCCCTCGCAATACATGGCAGTGAAAGCCAGAGCTAATATCTCAAGAGTGAGGCCAAACATACTTTTGGTCACCTTTTGTTTGTCAGCTCCGCCCGATTCTCACTCATACATAATATACACTGATTTACATTTATGAAGAATAAGTGAATTTCTCTTAACTTTCACTTATATTTTAGTTTATAATAAATTGTTTAAATGAACTCTTATTTATGAAGAGCTCTGAGGCCTAACAACAAAGAAGTGGTCGGAATATAAAAAAAATTGCAAATAATTTCCTAATATCCTAACGAACTCTCATTTCTAAAGGAAACGAGATTTTCATTAAGTATTTTCGCCGAAAATTTTTTTTCTTCTTTTCTTCATTAAAGTATTTTCTTCGCCCAAAGGCTTTACATTTAATTTTGTAAATCTCTTCTTCAAGAGTGAAACCAAATTAATAAAGTGTCGAACTGTTTGGGTTTGGGTTCACTCCATAGAAAGGAATGCCTTCTCATTTAAAAGGAAAATATAAGTGAATTCACTAAAGATTTTAATAAACTTCTAAAGAAATGGACGGAAAAAATATTCAAAAAAAACTATTCAAAAGATATTATCGTTTGAATGAAAAATTGATTTTTATTTATCAACTGTTGATATGAGAGAGAAATTAATTAAATTTTCAGTTAATTTAGTAAATATTTTTTTCATCAAATGATATCATCTCTAACTATATATCAATCTTTAAAATGAGGTCCAATTAACAGACAAATATTTTATCCATCAATTCTTGTGACATATCGGTACCATAATATATGCCTACCTTTCCTTTCGTTCAATAATGAAATAAAATATCATTTTAATAATTAATTTATTGGATATATTCTGAGGTAAACAAAGATATCAATCACTGGTAAGATATTTTCAAAATGAAATAATAAAACTGAATGTTTATATGCCGTTCACTGCAATCATTTGTTTACTCAGAATTTGTTGTCATTCATTAGTTATATTAATTCGTGTGAATAGAAGTTCATTATTGAAACTCAAATTGAATGCCAGAAATCAATATCAGAATCGACTCTTTCTCTACATAATACTCGATCTTATCTTCTAATTAGGTCTCTATTTGTAACCACTTGTCTGACATAGTATTCAATCTTTGTCTGACTCGAGTCTAAGCACTCAAAACATTTGAGTCAAACATTGCATTCTTTAGTCTGTTTTTCAACGGAAATCAAAATATTTTTTAATTATAATTAAAATGTAAGCAATAATTGAGTGAAAGTACTCTTATATTAATAAATGAGAATTTCTGTGAAAAGCATTGTTTACATTAAAATTCGAGTGATTTTCCAAATTATAAATCGAGTGCAGCCCTAATGGTATTGTCGGACACTAACAACTCGTGTATTTACATGTATTGCCTGTTCATAGCATAAGCGCTGACACAATCGCTCACAATCTGGCCTTTAATGTAATGTCTAGTAATTGGCATTCTTGAGCACAGCCAACAAACTCTTGGCACAAAAAGTGAGTCTCATTTATTGGAGTGCAATTCCACTCTCACTCTCTCTCTCTCTCTCTCTCCGGCTCTGAATCCCATTTTCTCTCAATTCGATAGCGCTTTTCGGTTGTGACGGCTGTTAAATAATGCGTGTCTAGTGCTCAGCCTGTGATCACTACTGACTCTGTTCTGCCCATAACAGCCGTTGTCCAGTCGTTTGCAAATGCATTTCGGCAATAATTGTCAGAACATAGACTCAACACATTTGATGGGATCACCAAATATTCTACCCAAACATCTAATAAAAAAAAACTACAATAAAAGCATTGAAACGATATTTTCATTAAATTTAATAAAGATTTGATCTAAACTTCTAATTAAGACATAATTAAATATTATTAATGAAATTTATCCAGGATAACTCCAAAATTTAAAACAGACACTTGGCTATACCACAAACAAAATATTCATTAGAGTTATTGCTTTAAGTTTAACATTTCAGTCATTAATACACTAATCCAGACCCCATATAATACACAAGAAGTCTAAATGAATTATTGCTAACATTTTTTTGTGTGAAAACTTTTCTCTCGTTTTTTCACTTTTGATGTTTCGGGGATTTTGTAGAAAAACTTTCGGAAAAAATTTATTTACTCTTTTCATAGTTTAAACATTACTTTTGCAAAAAATATCATTAATTATCAGTACTGTTGGCTTTTGTGTGTCAGTTCAGCTCCGGTAAAGAAGATGTGATTAATTATTAAATAACAAATTAATCTCTTTTTAATAACTTATATTCGAGTCATTAATATGAAGTCAAACAATGATTTTCAATCCGAAAGTTGTGTTTTGATAGTAATTCTAATTTAAAATTCCGTGTTTTTCAAGTATTTCGTTAGAAAACACTATTTTTCAAAAAGCCTTTCCAATCCTGTCCTGAGTACTAGACTCTAATTCTGACATAAAAATGCAATTTTAGCCGTTTTTCGTGATAACAATTTGAAGGCAAAATCCCATTTTATACTCTCATCTCGTTTTAAAAAATGCAGAAAAGTTACCAAAATTTAAAAAATCCTTTTTAAATAATTAAACACATTTTCAGAGATGATTCACAACATTATTATTGTTATTATAGACGAAAATAACTTTGAATTTTCCAGAGAACTACTGGAATAGAGTACAACCAAAACATTTATGGTACTCATGGGATGATCAGTGAATCCATTGCTGTCATCCAATTCAGTGCTATCATGTCGTAAAAGATCAATCAGTTCTCGAGTAATATTGGACTGTAATAGTAGTGGTAGTGATAGTCCGATAGTATCCAATCTGACTAAAAGAGGATTTAGAATAAATTTTTTCTCTCGAATTGCATTTTAAAGTAGATATTAGTCCGAAATATCTACTTTAAAAGAGGACCGGATAGAAACACTCAGTTGATTCATAGATGAGGGCCTCAATGAGTCGAAGTTTCATATGTTTTCCCTTCAATTTGAATATTTTCACTACAAATAGTCTATTAATAGAAAATCATCAATTTTAATCAAGGCAATAATTTAAAATATTCACCCGAACACATTCCCATTTAGTTTGAAAACACCCTTCCACTAAATCTAAGCTTAGAATGAAATATCATTTATTGAAATGAAAAACATATAAATTAGTTAACAAAACGTTGATTTGAGTCATGTTTTGTTCATTTATTTCTACACTCGACGTCAAAGAGTTATGTTTTTGACATAATTTTTGAGTTAAATAACAAACGAAAGGAATTCGTGAATAAAATATTTTATATGTTCTGTATTATAGCCCAGAGTTATAATTGTTAACAATTGGAACTCAAAATTTATTATTGAAAGCATTAAAACATTAAATTAGATTAAAATATTAGAATTCAAACGTGAGTTTCACTTTAGCTTTGGTTCAGCCGTTCAAAAACACAACCCTATGATCTAAAAAACTGGCCAAATGTCGGTCCCATTTGCTTGAATTGAAAAATATCGGACGAGTTATTTGCGTAATTCGTTTCGGTTCTGAATTTTTCCAATTTTTCAATTAAACCATTCCTATTCGCACGTGTCTTACGTTAGGAGCTCTACTCCATCGCTACTACCAGTGCCAGTGCTACATATGACTCGTGTTTCGGATTCTCGACACTAATCCGACTCTTATTTCCTACAATAATGTGAAACATTTGAGTCTAAAATAAAGTTTCAAAAACTCATTCAAATAGAATAATATGTTTGGGACCGACAGTCTATGGCACAACCAATCATCCGAACGGATGTCTTCTCCCATAGTATGGAGATATTGCCAATCCAATGGAAATACCGAATCTAATTGTGTGAACTGTAAAAATAATTTTGGCCTCAATTGAATCGATAGACCGAATAACTTATGTCTGAAATTCAATTTACAATACATTCGTTTGCTTTACATTAGTTGTGATTAACTTTTAAACTAAGAATTTCTTAATCACACAAAATATCTATTAAACAAAAAAAGGAGAGAAATACATGTATTGAGGAAATAAATGTGTTAAGGATTTCCCATATATTTAATGATTGACTCAATTTGTTTTCAATAATAAAGTAAATGTTTTGATAAGTTTTCACATTTGATAATCAAATAAATGTTCTTTCATTTCATGTGAACTATAATACAAGAATATATGTGAGTCGAATAGAATCGAGTGTATTATGTTATCAAAAAGAGAGGACAGATATCGATGTCAGAGATTGAGTCAAATAAGCTTAAGTCGTCTGAAATCGGCGACCGGTTATCGAATGATCAGAGAATTCAATTGAATTGCAATTCCAGTAATAATATTATTAATAGTAATACAGTAGTAGTCAGTCATCAATAGATAGAAAAAGAACTGGTAGTTCTCAGTGTCGCACAGCTTTGATATTTGAAACTTTGCATTCGTTGCCATTTATTGCAATTTATTTTTTCTTCGTAAGAGATATAAGCCGTCAGATAGTGTATACAATTTCTGAGGGGTATCACCACTAGTGCTACCACTTATACTATAGTATCTTATGTGGGATGGCCTCTGATGTAACACTAATCCATCAACTGATCAAACAAAGTATGAATAAAATGAATGGCAATATTCAATACAGTGCTTATTCTGTGCTATTCTGTGCTTATGCATAATGTATTTCTTTTTTTGATAGGATATAATTGAATCGACAATACCTCTAAAAACATTCCTCTTTTAAATTATCTGTCCGTTTGTTTGCATTACGCTAACAGTTTTTCCAACTCCAGGAACAGTATATGAGAAAACCAGAGACCAAATGTTTGCTATTCTGCAGAAGTCCTCTGTGTTTGGGCTCACGATTGGGAACTGCTTTTTAGAGAAGAAATTCTGGAATTTTTTGTTCAAAAGTTTGTTCAGTATTTGAGTTTCGAAAATAGATTTCCCGAAACAGCTTTTGGGCTCAAATAATACTAAACTAAAGGCGATTTTAGGCTCTCATTCGGGAGTAGGTTCTCAATCGTCTCTTTCTGACTCTCTTATGTCTTTGTATGAGGAACTGACTGTTCAAACAGACATTTGCCATCACTTTTTGAGAGAGTGTTGGCCTCAAACATAATTATGTTTGCATTGGAGACAGACATCAATCTTGTATTAGAGGTGAAACCGTTTGACAATTTGCAGACAAATTCACACAAAAATATATAGTCTTCCCCTCTAAGGAATGGGCACAAAATTGATTCAATTAATTGATTTTTTCTTTCCTTTCAATATAAACAAAATCTTTTCAGAAAAGGAATTAATGTTTTTTATCTGTTCTTTGAAAATCATTAATCATTTAACAGCTTTTGGTTTAATCCAATCGATAGAAGAAAAATATTTATCTTTTATTGAATTGTATTCAAACCCTAATTATGAATAGTATTCATGCATTTTATGATAAATTATCTATGAATTCGCTGTCATAAAGACCAGTCCTCATGTGTTCAACAGTTCAATAGTTTTTTTTAATGACATCAGAGTTTTGGAAAAACATTTTCAATAGTTTTGCGCGAATTTTCACTGAATTATACAAATTTAGTTTTGGTTTGAAAGTAGAAATCGATGTCTTTCTCATTGTAGTTGTCATACATTTAGTCTAATAGAGTCTACAATCCGTCAAAATCTATTGAGAGACCAGTCGTATGCCATACGTATCGTTGACTGTTGTAGTGTTGTTCCCCTTCAGTCATACTTTGTCTTGAAGAGAGAGAACCCCCTTTTAAAGCTGTAGCCGTCCCTCTGTTGCACAAACCCTAATGAATCGAAAGCAGAAAACATACAAATCATCTGCGAATATATAACTGCAAACACAGACACACAACAAATGACGGATTATTCCGAAGGAACAGATCCCTAGGCTTTGAATTTGATTGTAATATTGTGTTCACAAAAATCTATACGCGTTTTGGTGGATATCCCTCAGAGAATATTTCAAAATTTTGGGGATTTTACTAATACCTCTCCGCCCCCCTCTTACTAGAGATGAACGAAACCCCCACTTATATTCAACTTATACTTCGTTTTGTGACACATAAGATGAGATGAACACAGAACTACCGCATAGAAGAGCACAGGAGTTGAGTCGGGCATCTGATCTGATCATATGAAAGATTGATGTATCCAAACAATTTCACTAAACTAAGCCATGTCTTTCCTCTCCGACATTACTTTAAGATTAGTGACGATATATTGTATTTGCGATAAATTTCAAATATAATAGATTTCGAGATAAGTTTGAGTCCTCTTTCCTACTCTACTGTCGCCTTCAATAGTTGTCTTCATTGGTCTACTACTTAAAAACATAAGTGTCTTCTCTCATAACTTACTCAATGGTCTCATAATTTTTCTCAGATGTCTTATAGTCATTCAAATAACTCACTTAAATCTACTTTTTTCTCCTTAAAAATTAAAGTTTAATATAATTTTTTCTTTTAAATATTTTTAGTTAAAAAATTTTCGCTCGATTTTTGTCAAAAACTAGTTTATGTCGTTTTACTGAAATATGTATAACACATACAGATATTTATTACACGAAATATTTTAGTGTAAATAATTTAATAATTTTTCTCACATATTCACCCGAATTTCAGAAACCTTTTTTTGAGTGCCGTTCCTCACAGAACAGCACATCATTCGAATGGATGCAAACGCAGGCAATAATTTGCTGACTGTTTATAAATGTTATTCAAGTTCTGAACCAAAATGAAAAATAAGAGACAAAAAATAGTTAGAATCTAAGGTTAAAAAGAAAATTATACTTTTAAATGTTTATTGACTTCTCATAAATAAAAATGTGAGGAACGACCAGCAAAAAAGAGAGGAACGGTTTGACTCATTACTGTCGATGAGTTTCACAATTTTTATTCCCATTTTATTATTTTTGATGCCTTTCTTTAAGTTTAAAAAGTCTTTCCTATCGATTATGTAATAGATTTTATTTGCATTCATTTCCATTGAATTATAAAATGTTATAAAAGAAAGACTAAAAGATAACAACAAAAGTCTGACTGACTTTTCAGTGAATAACTTTTTTGCTGAGAATAACGATAATAAACGATAATAAAACAAATGTGTATTCAAAACAATAAATTTAAATAATTGTTAGTGAATTGCAGTCAAGTTTTGGAGTGAAAAAAATGTTTAAATGATTTCATCAAATTAAAGACACTTTTATTTTATTATAGTTTTAAAAGTCATTTCAAAGGTATAATAAAAAGCAAAGTATTTCTCCTAAAAATACTGTTAAAACTATAAAAGTTGTTGCGCTCTAACAAAAAGAGGCCGCCCTCGACGCTGGGCCCTCTTCTTTGCTGAATGCTTTTGCCGAGTAGTTAGACATTATATTGGCATCGGATCAGCGCATGAGTTGCCGATCCAATTGGTGTTTCCAGTGTTGAGACGTCTGCTGAGAAAACACATGAACTGATGGTGCGATCAGTTTGGCATTCGGTGCTAAGAAGTGAACGACTCAACCACTCAAATACAAAGCTCTTCTCTATTTAACACAAGAGTCGAATAAAGCTATAGTTTTTCATCAGTGAATTGTCTGCTATTTTAGCCTCAGAGCCAACAAAACTAATCTCTTGCTCTCTGTATGTGTATTAAAACACAGTTTACATCTGACACAAAACGGTTCCCTTTTTAATTGTGGGGCTGTTCTCAGGTACCTATTTATTAGTGTTGGAACAGTTCGAGTGCCCAATAATAACAACAGGACTGACACTAAAGGCAACGAACGACTGACTGCTCCTAATTATATATACGATAAATAAAAGTTAACTTAAAATTCTTAAAATATTTATTATATATCTCTCCAATAAAACAAAGGTGTGAACAGTTGTTTCGCTTGTTCTTCAACAGCCAGTCCTCTATCCACCAGTTGTGAGCTCTTTTGGGTGACGACTATCAGCACATGTCATGCGGTCATGTATTCAAAGTTTAATAAAAAAAAATTTGCCAATTATTGTGATCTTTCATTAAAACAAAGTTTTTAAAAAATGTGTATTTCCTGAAAAAAAGAGTGACTAAACTTTTCTAATAAATGTTTAGGTCTTCCAATTGAGTGTCAGATTGACTAACATTTTACGAGTTTATGCTCTGATATGACAAACATTTATTGAATAAATGAACTCAAATATCGATTTTATCAGTGATTAATCACAACTAAAATAAAAAGTAAAGCATTAAAAGAAGTAAAAGTTATTTCGATTTTTGATTCGTGTTTTTCCGATTAAATTTAACTTCAAATCTAAGATATTCTAAGGTAAGTCTCATTCTAAATAAATTCCAAATATATTCTTGTAATTCAAGTATTGCTTTCGTTAAAACTTATTAAATTCATGTGGTTTTTACGAAAACTCAGTTCAAATGCTTTTAAAGACAAAATTGATTTCATATTATTTGGAGTCAAAAAAGGATTAGTGTTTTGTTTGAATAATTGAATATAAAATCCAAAGTTTTTAAATGATATCATATGAGGATATTTGAGAACAAATGGGAGCCATAAGAAAGACATGAGAATAGTAGTAGAAATCCATTCCTTAGTTTAGATGAGAATGGGATAGAGTTTAATGTTAAGATTCGAGTGATTTGAGACCAAATGTTTGTCTCAAAAGAATTGCTTTGTGAGCACTGGTATACAAACTCCTCATTCCAGTGGCAGTATCTGGTCTGGTCTCAGGTGCAGTTCGGTATCACTGAATAGCAGTTCGATATGTCTATTGTTTTGTCTTCTCTATCAGACAATAGTATTGTTCTATCAGTGCTTTTTGTGGTCGATATTAGTGTTCATCCATCGAAACCATTGATGGAAAAAACTTAAGAATTGAATGGACTAAACGCTACCAATAATTGATTTTCTTATTTAGTGTTTTTGTAGACAACAAAATACAAGAAAAACATCAGAAAATAGCAAGTACAATAGCAATCAGATTATAGTTTATATTATCTGAATTTCAAATATATATTAGAGATAAAACACACTAAAAAAAGAAGGAAAGCCATATTTGCCATAGCCTTACAAACATAGTTATTACATAATATATTGTTCTTAAATTAAATTTCCAAATATAGTTAAATAACTAAAAACTTAACACAAAATCTTAACACAAAAGACTGGATTGAGATAAGAGACGAAAAATTAGTTTTCAATTCTTATATTCAATTCATTGAAAACCGTTTGACTGAAACCCTAATGTAATGTTTAAATAAATTCTAATGAAATGATAAGAAATATCTTTCCTTTGTTTAGTTAAACTTTTTTTTAACATATCATATATTTGACATTTGACTCATTTGTAAATTTAATTTAATTTTTTCTTATCCGCAAAAACTTTTCCTTAAAGAGGAAACTCATGACAAAGACTTTTAATGAATAAATTCTGTTCTCTCTTTCGAAACCTTTCATTCTTTTCGATAACAAATTAATTCATAAAAATAATGAAAAATTCCTCTACAATATTGAAGTCCTTGGAGGAAATGGACATAAATTCCAAGAACTTATTAATTTTGTTTCTCTTGTTTTAAGAAACAAAAAATTTTAGAAAAAGATTTTCTCAAAGAATATAAATTAGTATTAATACAACTTTTGCTCAAAACATCAAACTTTCAATTTATGCTCAAATCAAACCTTTTTTGATAGGAAATAATTGGCAAAACATTTTAAAACTTCTTTTTTAGTTTATTTTTTATGCTTCACTACCTTTTTTTGACATGTGTTAAAGGTTTTTGAGGGCTAAAGCTCTGACTCATTGATAGAATTTATTATTAGATATTTTTCTTGTTTTGTTTGTTTAGTAATTCTTCATAAAAATGATAATCAGTTTAATCCAAACGTCGAACAAAACGAGAGGTTATATAAGCTATAGTTTATAAGAGGAAAATCCATTGCAAACACACAAAACTATTAAAGCAATAGTTGAGTGCATTCCTTACCATAGAATAGAACATCAATTCAATGAAAATCGCTTTTTGTGATCTCAGAGTCAATCATAAAGAAAAGGATGAGATGTTTGTCGTTGTTGTCGATATCACTACTGAGAAACGGCAACGAAAGAGAGAAATATCAAAACCTTTGGTATAAATACTGGAATTGATGTAAAAGAGAAAAATGATTTTGAAGAGCCCTCAGAGTATGTGTTCAAATGTGACACTGACTCCGATTTTCTCTCGATATAACACACATTTTGTTAGTAGTGTTGAAACCAAAAAAATCACTGAAATACGTTTTCTCGTCTCTCACTATAACTGTTTGTCTGTAATATTCTGTGCTCTCGTTTTGCAGTACTCTTTTTGAGGCTCTTTTGTTGACGGATTCTATTCTTCATTTAAGTCCATAATCCCATTCCTCCTGCTGTGCAATATTTGCCAATATTTCGCTTCTCTTTTTGCAACACAAGAAAAAATATATAAAACATTTTGTGAATTAAGGCCTCAGTATTTAGTTATATAGCGCTGGTTATATGGCATCTGTGCCCACATATTGTCAAAGAAGGACAGTCACATTGAATGAGTACTTCGAACTTAATTTTAATGCACGTGCGATACATGACATGCCATTAAACCATTAATAAAAAAGCCTTAATTTGAAGTATATTCCAAATAATAAGATTCAATGCAAACACTGAGCGTCAGATTTTCAAATATGAGGCTCACAGCAAGCATTTGGTGGTCTCATCGCTCGCCCTCTCAGCACATCTTATTATCAAATACTGAAAAATTGTTATTCAATTTCTTTCATTTTGTCTTTTCTGGTGTTTATTAAAACGGAGTCTTAGATTAATTGAAATTTAAAATATATAAAAACTTTATTTTATTATTATTTTATTTCCGTTTATTTCAAAAACAATTTATTTATCTATTTATTCAATTAAGGGTTAAAAATCTGGAAAAATTTATCGCAACTAGCATAAAAATACCCCAAATATGCTTTGGGCTAATCTGAGAAATTGATGCCTTTTTCCAGAGAGTAGTTTTGAGAGGAGAGCCAAATGAGAAAAAAATTAATAAATAAAATTACAATAAATTATTGATAAAAAAATTGAAAAATTTCTCTTATAATCACGAAATAGATTTATATATACGACTCCTCACATAAATGTTTTGGAGGTTTTTAAACACTAATTTCATGTTTAGCTCTGATTATAAGAAATTATTGCAATCATTTTAAAGGATGATTTCATTTTTGAAGTTAATTTAATATGAAATCAAA
>JAQGBR010000488.1:0-12824 GCA_034698525.1 Achipteria nitens | reverse complement strand
ATAAATTAATTTTTTCGTTATTTTCTGCAAACTATTAATTGAAATACTAGTCAACCATTAGTTTAATCTAATCTAATGAATATAGATTAAGGTTTATTAGAGTTGAACGCATCAAATAATATAGTCTAGCAAATTAAGAAGTATTCATTAGTTTTAAAATTATCGACAATTCTTTCAATTGTTGTTCTATTAATCATTTCATTCAAATCTTAATCCTTTATAAGTGTTTATCAAAGTTTTAAAATCTGATAAAATTTTGATAAAGTTTTGTCGCATTTATTGAGATATGAATGGAAGATATGTTAGTCTCATAGACATAATGTTAAAGCGATGGCTAAGTCTAAAAACCTGAGTTTCAAAGAAATATTTAAATATATTCGAAGAGAATTAAAGTCTTTTGAATTTTATGAAAATATGTGCTGATCTTTAATAATATAATTCAAAGCAAGTCTTAACCCAAAGTATGTAATCCCGGAAAAGAATTAAAGATTTTTGTGTTGGCTTTCAATTCAAGTTTATATCCTATTCTTTGGTTTAAATTTGATAGAAAAATAAAACTCTTTTTGCCCTGTTCACTTAACTATTGAACAAAGAGTCTAATAATATAGTTCTCTATAAAAATGTTTTTCAGAGTGAAAATAATTTCATCGACAGTGAAATATTTATGAGTGAGAGTCAGCCCTTAGAATAGAGGGAAGAGTAGGAGAAAAAGCGGAGATAACGGCGAATACTCCGACATTCAGATACATCATAAATAGTTTGTTGTTATGGAAACATCACAGGGATGTAGCGCTTCTTTATTTAGGATCAAAACAGGATTAATGCGAACGAACTGCACATCTTTCAACTCTCTGGTGTAAAACTGGAGTCAACTAATGCTTATATACTGAGTTTGTGAGCGAATGAAAAATTCAGTGCAAAACTCTAAGCATTCTTTTCATTATTCAAGAAAGAAGTTGTGTTACATTTGTCTGTGTATTACAGGAGTTTTCAAAACATCACTTTGAGAGCAGTTCAAGAGCTCAAGAATTCAATGCTTAAAATAGAGAAATATATATATACTTATTATTTAGGATTAAGCATTCGTAGCGCACCTGTCATTTAATACCAACTAAAAAAAGGCGAAGCGAACAGTCATTAATTTAATTGATAAGCGTTGTATCAGAGCATAACAAAAGTGCATCTCTAATGACTGCACACCTGCACTCTTGCACTCCACTTCTCTCTTCACTATTATATGTCACGTATGGCTTTTGAAAATCGTTTTTCCTAAAAATAATTTATTCCAACCAGACCTGTGCAATGGGGGTCAAAGGGGACAACACATATACTAGATTCAATATTTATATGGTTTAGGGGCCCTCCACCTCCTCCTCCTCATTGCAACAAATGGTCTTGTTATATTTAATTGTGGATTAAAATATTTTGTTGGAATATAGTTGCCAACTGAACAACTGAACAAGATCCTGTTTTCAAACTCAAATAATGAGTTCAAAAATATAGATAAATTCAGATAAATATGTGATTAAAGCGATTTTATTCTATTTGAAAATAAGATGTGCACATCTTTGCATGTCTTGTTCATCCCATTCCTTATTAATTATATGATTCAGTTTTCAAGACTGCATTTGAAAACTGATTGTATTTGTGAACAGATATTATCTTTTTTGCACTTATTTTGTGATAAATAAAATTGAATCACAAAATATCACGAAATAAATCAAAATATGTTCAATGCTTTAATCATTTAATGCCACAAATAATTTGATTTTCAAACATTTCGTGTAATATCTATACAGATGTGAATCAGTAGTTCCTCAGTCGACACATCTGTATGTTTTGAATGTTGTTTTCAAAGAGCGTTTGTCTTCATTTAGGAAACAAATTCCAATGAGAGTTGTATTGCCTGTAATCCAAATGCTTTATCGGTTATATAATACACTTTTTGCTTCTATGCATATAATCCCCACAACTCAGAGCACACCTGCACTCGAGCCCACACCACAACTTTGACTCCCTTTCCTCTCCTTTCTTCGAAATATGTTTTAGGAACGAAAATACAAACCTCAGAGTTATGTTTGAAAAGAAGTTTTTACTATAACTCTGACTCAAATAACAGACAAACATAGAGACAGACAATAGATATTCTGTGATTGCAATCCTTGGGTTCACTCTTCACTTGATTAACACATATTACTAATACAGCATTAGGTTATACAACAATCTCTGAGTGTCCACATCTGTATCTCTAGACCTTAATTTAGTCGCATCTGTCTCTACCCCTAAAAGGCTTTCGAACTCCCATTTCATTGACTCGATTTTCGTCTACTTTTTGCTAACATTTATTATTAACTCAAATAATACTCAGATATTAAGTATTCGGAAAAGTAATCAAATATTTTTTTAAACATTTAAATAAGAAATTATTTTAATTTATTTTTGAATTTTTAGAATAACTTTAAATATTTTATCGAATCTTTAATATTCATTAAATGTTATTCGTATTCAAAACCATTATTTTATTGAAAGCTATTCAGAACTAAACCGAGAGATCATTGAAAGGCCGACCGTTTTTTGCTTTTGAGAGACAGTGATAGCGACCGCTTTAGAAAAAGCGAAAGTTGTGCACAGAATAAGTCAGTGACGATATTGGAATCGTTGGTTTCATAATAAATGCTTTGAATATTATTATACGACAAAAGGGATTCCCGACTCATCTCTTCTATGGTTTTGATTTCTCTATCGATCGATACTTCAATTTTGTTCATCACTCGAATAAATAGGTTTTCGTATCATTTATTTATTCAATTAATGTATTTATTAATGAAAACAGAAATGTATTAAAGAAATTAATTAAATGTTTTTTGTATTCGAAATAATTATAACAAAATTTTGATATTTTTGAATAGAATTGTCATAAATCGTGAAAATATTATAAATTGAATTTAATTGTAATTAATTTGCTTTCTTTACTTATCCTAAAAAAATTAAATTTAAATGTAATTAATTTTTTTAGGATAAGTAAAGAAAGACTTTCCGTCCAAGTCTTTGGGCACAAATGGTGACCACTGACGCATAAAAATATCTTTTGCTGATTGTGGCCAATGATCCCAATTTTTGAATAAATTTTCATTGTTTTGTTGGTTTGTATTCACAGAATCATTACTTTTGTCATCGAATTCTTGAAAATCTTCGGAAATGACTTCATTGGAATTATGGCCGAACTGTTCGTCAAATAATTTCTCGAATTCTTCATCAGAAAACTGATCGAAATTTTCATTAAATTGAGTCTCAATTTTCGAGACATCACTTCTTTCAAAACTATGGGTTTGGGTCTCAAAATCCATGTCTGTATCGGTTTCTGGTATTTCCGAATACTTAGCGAAGTAATGACTTTTTGTCTCGTCATTAGTTTGAGATTTAGTTATACCACTGTTTTTGGGTAATCTATTGATCCATTTGTCTAAATTTGTTTGCGATCTTTTGTCTACACTTTTATTTTGTTTGGATTTTTTGCCAGAATTTTGTTCGAAATTCAATTGTCTTTTAGTTGTGACCTATATTTCCATTATTTGTTAGATTTTAACAACAAATCTGTTTTCAATGATTACCTGAGTTTGTGATACGTTTGGAATGATTCCCAAATTTAAACCTTTTTTACAGCAGTTGTGACGACAACTGATTTTGTTGGAACACTTGTGTTGACAGCTCTCACTCGAGTCAAACCTGGAGTTTGGTTCACACGATATGTCTGAGAAAGCAGTCGAACAGTTGGCCTGAATCAGCTCAGGTGTTGCCTGAGTGTCAGCTGCAAACACAGGCTTTAGTCTGCACTCGACGTCCAGACCTACCATTGAATCGCTGATCAGATGTGCGCTAATGTATTGACTGCTGTCGTTCTTTTCGATAATAATATCGTTGGTCTCATAAACGCCTTTATTTTTGAGTAGTTTTGAATCAAACAATTGTTGGCAATAAAACAATTGATTGCAGTCATTCCCTACTATTATAAAACACGAATGACTTTTGAAGAGAGGATTCCTTTCCTTAAACACTTCAAAGTTTTCTATTTTGACGGTTATTCTGACCAAAACTTCATTGATTTTCAAGTGATCTTTAGTGCACTGTCTTATTGCCATTGAATAGTATGGCAAACGTTTAACCTTTTGTTTGAATATTAATTAATTTTAAATTTTTAAACAAAAATTAATAACAAATTATAGAAATACCCAATCAATGAGTTTTGTACCAAAAGGTGGTCTCCTTTCGGCACAAAATTCGATATCTCTAGCGTTGGCCACTTTTAACTGTTGGAATGTCTCGTATTTTTCCAGAAGTTTTCTTGAGATGCGGTCTCCGATTCTATCGAATTGTTTGGTCAGTTGTTTGGAGTCCGACCATAGTTTTGCTTTAAAACATTTGCATAAAAGAATTACATTTAATAAAGTCTTAAAAGAGACTTCCCTTCGATTTTGTTCGACTTTAAAGTAGATTATATCTAATAGACATTTACTGAGCCTCTGACCCGTCCGTATGATTCGAATCGACTCCTGGTTTAGTGTATAATCACTAATATTGAAAGTTTCGGATCCAAAAGTGGTTTGAATTAAACAATTGATTTTCATGTCTGTGCTCTTAATTTTGCCATTCATTGGAAAACGAATCGTCTTTTGATTGAATTCATTGAGTATTTTCTTATCGGAAACTCTTAACTGAATTTCTTGTAATAATTCATTTGATTTAGAGATCACTTCAATAATTTCAGTCAAATCTAATTCTTTTTCAATTATTTGACAGAAATTTTTCATAGTTTCAAATGATATGTAATGTCTGGCCATAAGACGACCCAAAGCTGTCGACGAAATTTGAGAGAACTCCTCATCAGTTGATATCAAATTTGTTTCTTTGAGTTGAGACAACTCTTTATTACACCAATCGTTGAGGACCTGAACTACTTGTTCTCTACTCGCGATTTGAATGCTTTGCTGATAAACCGATGGATTATTAAGAAGTCTTATATATAAAAATGTGGATCTAATCCACTCTAACGCGATATCCAAAGAAGTGACGGTTCGGAGCGCTATCTCTGCATTTAAGTGTTCGGTTAGATGTAAGTGAAGTCGACTTTCAATTACTTGGGATCCGTTTAAAAGCATTTCGTATTTAATTCTCTTTTCCTCTTTAGTCATAATAACAGCGACAGCACTGGTATCGAATTGTGGTCTTCCCGCCCGACCTATCATTTGCATAATAAGGGTTTCGGGATATTCGCGAACGACTCCATTGGGTTCGAATTGAGTGGTATTTTTAATGATCACCAGATGTGCCGGAAGATTGACTCCCATCGACAGAGTAGTGGTCGACACCAATACTGGAATCAACGATTTGGTAAACATATGTTCGACATTCTGTCTGTCTTTACTGTCGAGACCCGAGTGATGGTAAGCAATGCCTCCATTTTTCAAAGCGTTTAATAAACCTTTGTCTTTGAAGTCTGTTGTTCTGAGCAGTGATTCCAGTCCTGACTTTTGAGAGTAAGAATTGAAGTAATTGTTGTGAGAATTGGAAAGAATTTTAGCCGACATTTCCACTGATTTACGGGTCGAACAAAATATAAGCGTCGGTTTCGAATCGCAATGACTTCTTATAACTGAATCCAATTTGTAATTCAAATTAATATCGAATTTAAAGTCAGTGGTGTTCTGAGCGCACGGATAACCCATTGCTATGGTTTGGATACTGACGGGTCTCTGCATTTTTGAGAGATTCAGACCCACAGAGTTGTCTCTATCCAACCAATCGGCGATATCTAAAACATTGGGAGCGGTAGCGGAGGCGGCAATGAATCTGATCTTAGGATGACTTGAATTGCATTTGATTTGAACCGAACGTAAAGTTTTCATTCGACTGATGACGGCTTCCATTGTGGCTCCTCTTTGGTTATCACCGATTGAATGGATTTCATCGATAAGAATGAGTTGAATATTTCGAATGAGAGCACTGTTTTGGTTATTCCTAACCATTGAATCCCACTTTTCAGGAGTGGTCAGAATAATATTGGCGTTCGAGAGCTTCTCATAGTCTTCGATATCAGAATCACCGGTGAATTGAACGCATTTCAGACCAAACCTATTGAAAGAGAGTTCAAATTCGCCAAACTTTTCGTCGACCAGTTTTTTGAGTGGAGCCATATATACAGTCTTCAGATTAGACAACGACTCGTAACGACTCTCCAAATCAATCAATTCTTTAATTATAGCCAATTCGAAGACTACAGTCTTTCCAGAACTGGTCGGTGCGCACAGAGCTGTCATTTATATATAATTAATATAATATATTATATTTATAATAATAAATGAATTACCGATAGATTTGTTTGAATGGATTACGTCTTCGAATACTTTCGATTGAAGACAATTAAAGTGAGGAAAACGAGTGATAAAAACCGACTGATATTTTGTTGACAAAGAAGTCACTGGTATTAAACGTGTGCCGTCCTCTGCAAACACTTCCCCACTGTTTGTCTCTTCAATTGTCTCCTCAATTGGATCCTCAATCGATTCCTCGGCTTTTGATTGAGAACTCATTTGTGACAAAATGCGATGAAATTCGAATATTTTACTCATTTTTCTGATAAACGTATGAAATGTTTTCTGAAAATTAAGAGTAAAATTAATTGAAAACAAATCAAAGCTTTAATTAAAGATTATTTTGAATTAAATTTAAAAAAAGTTTAATAGAATTTAAATTTCGAACCAAAAAAGTATTAATCGATTGAAACAAATACTGCATTGAATGCCATCTCTTATATTAAAACTGATTTTTCTTTTATTAAGTTTTGATAACTCTTTTAAATTAAATTATTTCAATAAAATCAGACATTTATTCGACAAAAATGTCTGAATTGGAAACAAATTAATTAATTATTAATATTTTGGACTCAAATAAAACTTAAGTTTAAACTCATTTCTCATTAGAATCTAATAAATTGTGACTTAATTTGGAAACAAATAAAACGTTTCTTCAAATCATTATTTATTTTCTATTATTTATTACTTTTTTTAAAAATAAATTCAAAAAATATTAAATTTAAGCAAAAATTACCCCTTTTTTCAAAAATAATATTTAAGACAATTAATTAAATGTTTTATTATTAACTAAATTTTGTTAATTATTTAATATTTTGAACCCTTTATAATGCGATACGTCTTAACTGAATGACTACTAATTGACGTAATAATTAGAGTTTAAGTCGTGACTCAAAATGTTGTGAAACGAGAGTTCAGTCAATGATTGCATCAGTTTTTGGATTGAATTCAATACTGAGTACTGAATACACGTTGCGATCAATTGCTTACTATTTAATAGGACTTCAATTCATTATTAGTTTATAATTATCTTTCAAAATATGGTTAACGAAACAAATGTCAGTCAAAGTGAGGGACAGTCGACTACTAATGGCTCTGAAGTGCGACCGAAGAGTGAAAAGGAGTTGAAAAAAGAGGCCCAAAAGGCGGCAAAATTGGCGAAATTTAATGACAAACAAAACAAATTAAAAGAATTGAATCAAATTAAACAAAAGAGTGACACAAATGACTCGAAGAAAGAAAAGAAGGAAAAGAAGACAATCGTTACGTACGACAGAGACATAAAACGGGGCCATAAAAAGGACGTCACTTCAGACCCAATGCCGGACTCTTATTCGCCTAAATATGTGGAAAGTGTTTGGTATGACTGGTGGGAAGAAATGGGTTTCTTTAAACCAGAGTACGGCCGCAAACACTTGAGTGAAGACAATCCTAAGGGAAGGTTTGTTATGGTTATACCCCCTCCTAATGTCACCGGAGTTTTACATTTGGGTCACGCATTGACTAACGCTATCGAAGACTCTGTCACGCGTTGGCAAAGAATGTGTGGCAAAACGACACTTTGGAACCCTGGCTGTGATCACGCGGGGATATCCACTCAAATAGTGGTCGAACGCAAACTCTGGCGCCAAAACAAACAGACCAGACATGACTTGGGACGGCAGGCCTTTGTCGACGAGGTCTGGAAGTGGAAGAATGAAAAGGGAGACCGTATTTACCAACAGTTGAGACGATTAGGCGTTTCAGTTGACTGGAGTCGCGCCACGTTTACAATGGATCCCAAAATGAGTAAAGCGGTTACCGAAGCCTTTGTCACTCTTCATGAACAGGGATTGATATACCGTTCCAATCGTTTGGTCAACTGGTCGTGTACTCTAAGGTCAGCCATTTCTGATATTGAAGTCAACAAAATAGAACTGACGGGTCGGACACTAATGTCTGTCCCTAATTATGAGGAAAAGGTTGAGTTCGGAGTTTTACATAACTTTGCGTATAAAGTCGATGGATCTGAAGACAAGGAAATAGTTGTGGCCACCACTCGAATTGAAACCATGTTAGGGGACACAGCAGTGGCTGTCCATCCATTAGATGAGAGGTATACTCGACTTCACGGCAAGAATTTAATTCATCCACTTTTGGACCGAAAAATCCCTATCGTTTGCGATGAGTTTGTGGACACATCTTTCGGAACGGGAGCCGTAAAGATAACTCCGGCTCACGACCACAATGACTATGAAGTGGGAAAACGCCATAACTTACCCTTTATTAACATAATTACTGATTCGGGTCTTATCGCCGACGGGTGCGGACCTTTCTCTGGACAAAAACGATTTGACGCCCGAAAGTCTGTTTTGGAAGCCCTCCAACAAAAAGGCTTATATCGTGGATCTGTTGACAACGCTATGGTTGTTCCCATCTGTGAACGATCTAAAGATATAATCGAACCCCTCATCAAATATCAGTGGTATGTCGACTGTAAAGATATGGCCAAACGTTCAGCCGATGCGGTCAGGAATGGAGAGCTCAGAATAATACCTGAAATGCACGAAAAGATTTGGTATCACTGGTTAGACAACATCAGGGATTGGTGTATATCACGTCAGAACTGGTGGGGCCATAGAATACCAGTTTATTTGGCTAAAGTCAAGGGACAGACACAACAAAATATAAGTGATTCCGACCAGAATTGGGTCAGTGGTCGTAATGAAGAGGAGGCGCGACTCAAAGCCGCAAAAGTGTTTAAAACAGTTCCTGAAAATATAGAACTGACTCAAGACGAAGACGTTTTGGACACCTGGTTCTCATCAGCACTGTTTCCTTTTGCGATATTCGGTTGGCCCGAAAAGACCAAAGACTTAGAGTTATTTTATCCTGGACATCTTCTCGAGACCGGTCACGATATCATATTCTTTTGGGTCGCCCGTATGGTAATGATGGGACTCCAACTAATGGGAAGCCTACCATTCAAAGAGGTTTATCTGCATTCGCTAATACGTGACGCACACGGAAGGAAAATGACTAAATCTTTGGGGAATGTTATCGATCCGATTGATGTGATTAATGGCATATCCCTCGAAGGTCTTCACCAAACACTATATGACTCTAATTTAGACCCCAAAGAGATAGAGAGAGCAAAGTTGGGACAGAAAACCGATTTTCCGAACGGCGTTCCCGAGTGTGGAACTGATGCCATGCGGTTCGCTCTCTGCGCGTATATAACTCAGGGAAGAGATATTAATTTAGACATAAAACGTGTTGAGGGGTACAGACATTTCTGTAATAAGTTATGGAATGCCGTTAAGTTTACTTTAATGACTTTGGGCTCAGACTTTGTTCCCAATCCGACCAACGATTTGACTGGAAATGAATCGAAGACTGATTTATGGATTCTGAGCTCTTTATATACGGCAACCGATGCCTGTAATAAAGGCTTCGAGAGCTATGACTTCCCACAGAGCACTAACGCCTGCTATAGCTTCTGGTTATACCAATTGTGTGATCTTTATTTGGAAGCACTAAAACCTGTGGTCCAAAGCAATGATACCATTGCTATCAATGCCTGCAAACAAACCCTCTATACCTGTGTTGATGTCGGCCTTCGACTGTTGCACCCATTTATGCCATTTATTACCGAAGAATTGTTCCAAAGACTGCCGCGAAGAACAGAAGTGGAGCCGCCCAGCATTTCAGTGACCCCTTACCCACAAGTGGATCAGTTTAAGAATAAAAGAGACGAACAATTGGAAAGTGACGTCTCTTTTATGCAGAATATTATACATAACGTTAGATCACTTCGATCTGAATATAATTTATCCAAAACTCGAGTTAATCTTTACCTTAAATTTGAGGGAACGGACACTGAAAACAGAATAAAACCATTTATCGATACAATTAAGGTTTGTCTCAACTATTTATCAAAACTTTTTAATAGATTATATGATTTCTCTTGAATTTAGGTTCTGACGAGTTCTGCTTCAATAGAGATTGTGAGGGAAAGTTCATCGGTGCCGGAAGGCTGTGCTATAGTTCCGATTAACGACTCGTGTGAGGCTTTCCTACTATTAAAAGGTTTTATTGATGTCAACAAAGAGATCGAAAGATTACAATCAAAGCGCGAAAAAATTAATGGACCGCTCATTAAATTGAGGACCAGTACTGAAGCGTCTGATTATACCGAAAAGGTTCCGATCGAAGTCCGATCGGCAAACACTGAAAAACTCCGACAGTTGGAACTGGAATTGGAAAAAGTGATGGAAGCGATTAAAGCCATTTCTTTTATTAGAGATTAATCTTTATTTTGGAAATCATTTAATAATAAATTTTTGTATTTATTAATAATTTTTTTATTGTTTTGTCCGCCAATACGTTCCGTTTGGGAATTCATAATAATCGAGTGAATCGTATTTTATTTGACAGCCATATCCAGGGTTTTGTGGCGCCAAATACCGACCCCTTTTGGCTGAAGCCGGATATGTAAAGTGCTCTGACAAGTGATGGACATATTCTGTCATTCGGTTCTCCATTGAACCGCTCACTGCTATGAAGTCCCACATCGATAAGTGCTGAACATATTCACAGAGACCAACCCCTCCCGCGTGCGGACAAACCGGAACTGATTTTTAAAAATTTGTTTTAATTATTTAAATATATTTTATAAAACTTTTTGTGAATTACTTCCAAATTTGTGAGCCATTAAAATAACGGACAGTATTTCGTTAACTCCTCCCAAACGACACGAATCTATTTGACAGAATTGAAGTCCATTTGCCTGAAGAAATTGTTTGAAAATGACTCTATTCTGGCACTGCTCTCCAGTGGCCACTCCTATCCCGTATGGCTTCAAAGCCTATTATAATTAAATATTTATTGAGTCATAGAAGTAATCTTTGATTGTCTTACTTTGGAAATGGTTGAGTGGCCCAACACATCGTCAGGAGATGTGGGCTCTTCTATCCAAAGAATGTTGAAATCTGTTAACTGTTTCATCCAATCGATGGCCTCATTTACGTCCCATTTTTGGTTGGCGTCAACCATAAGAATGTTATCCCAACCGATCTCTTCTCGAATAATAGTGAGTCTAATAATAATTGATTTTTTGTTTATTTCAGTTTAATTGAAAGAAGCGCTCAATTTCTACCTTTTCCTGTCCTCTTCAATACTTGTGCCAACTTTTGCCTAAAAATTAATTTAAATGTCTTTTAATAATTGAAAATTAATTTTGATTAAGAATTTATACTTTAAATCTGGTGTAACCGTCACTCAGGTATTGTCGACACAATTCTCTTCTCTTCTGTTCGTCATATCCAACCCAACCGACACTAATGTTAATAATAAATATTAAAATTGATGTAAGGATTGATTAGTTCTTATAGACAATTACGCCGTAGTATAGGCTGGAAACCCCTTTTCCAACAATTCTGCCTCTGTTTGTATGAAAAATCTATTGAAACCAATGGTTATGTTTTAGAAAGCAATACCTCTTTTCTCTTTGAAGGGTCTATTCTTGGTTAGTATATCCAAAGCTTCTTCTTTGGTCAGAACATCGGTTCTGTAAATAATCAAAAAGTATTGAATTAATGATAAAATGGTTGTATTTGAATGCATACATATATCTAAAATCTATACACGAAACCAATTTTTGTGGCTCCATATCCACCAAAAGCTTCCAAAGAGGCTTCCCTTCAATCTTACACTTTAAATCCCATATAGCATTGACAACAGCGCCGGTAGCCATATGTATGGCTCCTTTTTCTGGTCCAATCCATCTGATTTGACTGTGACAGGTCAGTGATTTCCAGAATTCACTGAAGTTATTGAAAATATCTTCAAGTTTTTTGCCGACCACTAAGTGTTGCAGAGTTTTCACCGCTTTTACCACTTTTTAACAAATTTTGAAAAATTAATTATTTATTTATAATTGAAGTAAAATTTGAATTAAACTAAATTCTGGTTTAGTCGTCAATAAATGGTGAATATATTTTGAACTAAACTGACCCACTTCTGTTCCCTTCCCAATAGTGAACGTTAAGCCATGTCCTTCTAAATCACTTTTTTCAGTTTTCAGTATAACATAAGCACAGGAATAATCGGGATCCGTATGCTATCCATTGATTCAAAATTGAGAAATAATTGTGAAGTTTATAGACTTTTTTACATACCATAGCATCAGATCCATCGCCACTCAAAGAAGTAGGAAAGCGGACATCTTTTACAATAAGTGAAGTAATTGAAGTCATTCTTCTGTTTTAATGCAACTTTTAATGGAAAATATCTTTTATTACAACAAATGTCTGAATTAATATAACATATTCTGAAAAATTCTTGGCTTTTAAATGAATTAAATATTTATTTTAATGATTAGATTAGTTGACGACATAATTAAAATATATGTGGTAGAAATTTGAATTGAAAATTCCAAATATAACCTAGTTAAAACATCAAGCAAAAATTTGTATC
>JAQGBR010000487.1:0-12828 GCA_034698525.1 Achipteria nitens | reverse complement strand
TTTGAAAAATATTTTCAATAAATCTCTTTATAGGGTATAAAAGTACTAAAAACACAATTAAATAAATTGAATAAATTTGATGCGCGCTTTTTTTTATCATTTATAAAGAAATGCCTCCAAAAGTTTGAGCCAATCAGAGAAGAGTCTGATATTGAGATAAGTTTTGAAGCTTTTGAAACATTTGGAGGCAAACAATGAGTTCAAACGATTCAGTTCTCAACTGATTTCGATTTAATTCTTTGATTTAATTTAGTTTTGATTTATATTAATAATAATTAAATAAGATTTAGATTTAATTTAATTATTTTAAAAAACAATTAAAATGGAGGGAAATGTGAGTATAATATTATCCAATGATTTCTTAAAAATTAAATTTTTTAAAATTAATTATAAGATGTCTTCAAATGTGTTGAAGAGTTTAAGCGATTGCTATAACTTTAAAGACGAAAATAGCGATAATAAAAGTAAAGCCAAACCGAGACAACAGCTCAGAACCAAAAGTCTGACCTCAAAGACAAGTTGTGAGTCATTGAGCTCTAAGTCAAACCATTTGCCAAAAACTGTTAAAAAGGACGACAAATGGCGTTGCGATCCATTCAAAGATATTTTCAATACTGCCGTTTGGCTGAACGATATTCGGGCGGACAGTCTCTCGACAATAGATAGAGTGCTAACAAGCCTTGAAAAGCATATATCAGATTGCGATTGTGTTAACATCTCTTCCACTCATCTTCTCATTGGAAACACTTTTTTTGAACGATTTTTATTCAATCAAAAAGAGTTTGAAAATAAAGTGATTAATGAAGAAAACAAATGGAATGACAATACTGTCGATGACTCCAATCAGTCCAAAACCTCTGCTATTAATGACATTCCGGTCCAAAAAGAGAGTAAATTAGACTCAGATATCATCTCTGATTTGGTTAATCTGCATAACATGTCTATCCTTTTGGAACCATTGGAAAAGGCTGTCCACCACTGGAGTACAGCACTTGATTTGAGTCTACAACTGAAGAATTTAACAGAAGGCATAATAAATGGTTTCAAGATTTACTATAATTTGAGTGCAGTCATTCAAATTTATTGTTTTTACAATCAAATTGAGAACAGACTGAAAGCCGCAGAACTTTTGTCCAAATTTTGTGGTCATTATTATATAGATAAATATTCAGACATTAGTTTATCCGCAAATTATCATTTGGTTAAAACCTATTTAGAATTGGGGGCCACTAATAAAGCCTACAATTGCTTGACTCGAATGCCGTCTTCAAGTTCTTCATCGACTAAAGCCGAACAACAAATGCCCGAAACATTTGGAAAGTCTTTGAATTTGTTGGCCAAATGTGAGGTCGACTACATTACTGGTAATAGAGATCACAAGAGAAGAGCCGCCAAAACTCTAAAACTGTTTATCGAATCGGATTATCTCCAAAAGTCGACAATTAAGCGCTATTATGTCAAAGCATTGTCACTATTATTGGCCACAAAATTTACATCAGAAGAGTTCGATTACTCGAACTGTTTCCAAGAGTTCTTAGAACCGATACAAATGTCTCTATCAATACTGAAGCGTTGGAATCCATGGCTATATAACTCCGCTAAGAATAATGAGAACCAAATAATTAATACCGGAGATTTGGATCCGTTTTGGTATAGATTTGCTGTAATGAACTATTCATACGAAGCCATCCAAATGTCGGCCAATTTTTATGCAAACATTGAAATGCCTGTCGACTCCAAATTCTATTATAATTCACTCTTCAAATTGGGTCGTCGTTACTGTTCTGTTGTTCGGTAAGGAATTACAAAATTTAGTTTTGTTTTTAAATTGAATTATTGTTTCATTAGTTTGACTAAACTTCTTGTAATCGGTTCTCAATTGGATATTATTTGTGACCACAAATATTCAGCGCAAACAAAACTAAGTAACGCTGCTTTTAGTCTGGTATCAAAGGGCTGGTCATTAGATTCTGATTCAATATTCGGCTCATCCACTCCTTCAACGATATCGCCCGACACCCGAAGAGCTATTGATTATCGCTTTTCAGACAGAACTAAATCTTTGATAAGCGATCCGGAAATGGATTCAATTGAAGTGAATCCACATAATTATAAGTCTTCAGAGACGGATAATTGCGGACACAATCAGCTGATGAATACCACTCTTTCGGATTTCAGGAAAAAGTTGAGAATTAATATCAATAGTGATTCAGACGATTGTATACCAGAAATGAGAAAAACTTTCACTTTTGGATCAATCGATTCCATAGATTATACAAAAGGAGTTCTCGAAATATTCTTCACTAAAATTGAAATCCAAATTCGTTTGGTTTTACTGAATGAATCGGACTTTAAGTATATTCTGAGCCAAATCCGTGAATTTGAGAGTTATTGCAATAATATTATTAAACCAATTATTGATAAACTTATTAGTGATTACACTTTCGATGAATTTCATCAACACTTTGATTACTATAAGAATTTGAAGTATAAAATAATTGAAACTATTGTCACATTTCTGGTCCAATTGAAACATTTTGAAAAGGCGGTCATCGCTTGCAATAGTCTTAAAGATCTGATGCCAACCACTTATGAACAGAGAGTATTCCAAACGAATCTTTTATATTTGGAGGCCTTTTCTAAATTGGAATTATATAAATCTAAAGACAATATTAATGTTAATAAAGTCTGGTTTGAATATAACAATCTTTTGGACAGTTCTCCATATTCTATATTATCTAAAGAACAGCCAATAACTCCGACGCGACCTCTAAATAATATAAATTCTTCGGTACCGAAGACTCCCAAACAGAAACTCTATCCGAATGAAGAGACAGAAGAATATATGAAAGCTCTACAAAATAAGATCTTCGAAGAGATGAAACCAAAGAATTATAACTTAAATAAAGACAATCCCTTTCGTATGAAAACTACTCAAAAATTGAATTTTGAAAACGACTCTGAATTGCGTTCGCTTTCAATCAATGAAACAAACATTTTGTCTAAAGATGTGTCCGTCAGTACCTCTAAAGTGACGTCAAAGACAAGCAAAACAATTGTTAAGACCAATCAGCGAATAACCAGATCCCAGGCCTCCAGTTTAAAGAAAGACGACAAATATCTAGACTCAGACCAAAATTTAGATAAACGTTCGAAAAGATCGACTTTAAAGTCAACCAAAACAACAAATTCTTCGGAACTCTTGGATACAGAATTCAATTTTAAAGAAGAATTAGAAGATTTGGATGAAGTCTTCTATAGTAGTCTATCACTTCAAGAAAAAGATAATAAGGCTTCGACTCAGAGTTGCACTGAAAGTGATATTAGTTTGGATTCAGTTAAAACACTTTTGAAGAAAATGTTTGATTTGATGTCTTCTCATCCGAGTTCTAAAATCTATGTCTCTATTAATAAACTTTTGGCAGACATTTATTCCATTTCTGATATTAGCGAAGATTTAGTCGGATATCACTTTTCGGAGTCTCTTCGACCCACTTATAGATATCGTAATCTATTAATTGCCGAAAAGAAACGAAAATTAAATAAAAGCACAAAATATGACTTAAATTCAATATTGTTTTGTCGCGCAATTGATTCTAATAATTCCTATCGAATATTCACAGACAGTTTGCCCTTTGAGTGGAGAATCGTTCAGATAATGGCAGTCAATAATAATGAGTCGAAAATTCCTGATTTAATGGTCTGTCGCTATCAAAGGGGACGAAAACCTGTGTTTCTTCGGATAAAAAGTGATCCCCAAAAGGTTTGCGAATATTTTTTCAATATTTTAAACATTTTTTATAATAAATTTTTAATTAAATATCAGATAAACAAACATTTTATGACACATTTTATGGATATTATCGAAAGATCTAACGCTTCGATTATAAACAAAGACAGAGAAACCTTTTGGCGGTTGAGATACTCTCTCGACAAAGAGCTTAAAATATTGCTGAACAGTGTTGAGGACACGTGGTTCGGACCATTCAAAGGTATTCTCTTCGGACAACTCCAGAATCAACGCTATCAGGATATGTGCCAAAACCTTAAGTCTGTAGTATTGGATAAAGCATTCTTTGATCACTTGGACTGTGAGAGTCAACCCCTTCTGGAAGTGTTGATCGAGTCTTTGCCTTCCCTTAAATGCAGTGAATTCAGAACTGCGATGAAAATGATTTTCAAGGGTTGTTCCGATAATTTTATTTCATATTGTTTTTCACAATACGAAGAAATGTTTTGCGATGTCTTTGTAATTGAAACAAAAGAAGCCATATTTACGTCATACCAATTATCACCGGTGGGTCTCATTTTGGACACTACTTTGGACTCGTTTCCATTTGAATGTCTGCCAACACTTCAAGTAATCAATCAGTCAATTTTTAGAACCCCTTCACTCAGAATACTGTCTCTAATGTATAAAACATTCAAATCGGGTCTCTATACTAATGGTGTGAATGAGAATAAAGTCTATTATGTATTGAATCCGTCCGACAATTTGGCCAAAACTGAAGAATTCTTCAAACAATCATTTCTTCAAATAAAAGAGTGGGACGGAGTCATCGGAAAGCCTCCGACACCCATCCAACTGAAAGAGACATTTGATATGAAAGAGGCGTATATATTCTTTGGTCACGGGGCCGGTGCCTCTTATTATAGAGCAATAGGACCCGAGGGTTTAGACAGCTGTGAAATAAACTGCGCCTCAGTTGTCATCGGCTGTAGAAGTGGTAAACTATTCTCTGAAGGAAAACAATTGGAGTCTTATGGCACTGCCTATAGATTTCTAATGAATGGCTGTCCTTCATATGTGGGAGTTCTTTGGGACGTCACCGACAAAGATATCGACAAATTTTCAGATCATTTAATGAGTCATTGGTTCTCAAAATGGAAACCTGAGTTAAGAGACAACAAAAGAGTGGTTCCAATAACAACAGCGGTTTCAAACGCCCGATCCTCGTGTAAACTCAAATCTCTGATCGGAGCGGCGCCTGTAGTCTACGGTCTACCGCTATTTACTAATAAATAATTCAATTATTTTTGATTTTTTAATACAATTTACAGATAATTTTTTATCTCAAAATTAATTATTTCAAAATTATTCAAAAGAAAAATATATTTTTATAAATGAATCAAAACTTTTGTATTGAATTTAATACTTTTGAAAGTATTTTAAATTTTTCGTTTTTATTTTAAAAATCTGATGGAATCAAAACATTACTCAAATAAAGTAGAAAAAGGTTTTATTGAAAAAAAGGTATTTTCGTCACTCAATCAGCTGTTTATCTGTTTATCTCTTGTTTTGAATATTTGTATAAAAATGTGTTTATTTTAAAGTATTTAATGATTTGATTTAGTGTTCACACAATTATGTCATTTAAATCTATTTTATTACGAATTTCTTTGTCTCATATAAAACATATCCGAAGAGTATTGTCGACTCAATTAGTTCTGGGAATAGAGACCTCTTGTGATGACACCGGTATTGCAATCGTTGATACAAAGGGAACCATACTTTCAGAGGTGTGTCGCTCACAAATGAAGACTCATTTAGCAAATGGTGGAGTCATACCTCCTGTGGCGCGAACTCTACACCAGAGATGTATCGATGATTGCGTCAAACTTTGTCTCCAAAAGTCAGATATAAGTCCTAAACAATTGTCTGCAATCGCTATAACAGTCAAACCGGGTCTTCCCCTCTCACTGATAATCGGCAGAAACTATGGCAAAACCTTAGCTCTGAAGTATTCGAAAGCAGTCATACCTATCCATCACATGGAAGCGCACGCATTGATGGCAACCCTTAATAATGAAAGACTTGACTTTCCATTCGTTACTCTTCTGATATCTGGCGGTCACTGTCTTCTGGCCATCGCTAGAGATATAAACAAATTTGAATTATTGGGTCAGTCTATAGATATAGCTCCGGGAGATTTATTTGACAAAATTGCGCGACGGATGAGACTTAAAAATTTGGGTCCGCCTTACGATCAGATCTGTGGCGGAGCGGCCATTGAGTTATGTGCTAAAAGTGGTAACCCTTTCAAGTATTTTACAGACTTTCAGAGATATCCGTTATATGCGTCCCCAAAGAGGAGTTGTCTCTTCAGTTTTTCTGGATTTGGAACTATGACTCAATCTCTGATCAATCGTTTAGAAGAAGAATTAAATGTAGAACCGGATAGAGTGGTACCCGAAGCTCATCATATCTGTGCTTCTCTTCAATACGCCATAACTTTTATGATAATTAAAAGACTTCAAAGAGTTTTCTATTTTATTAGAAATTATGATTTATTTGATGACAAACCCATAAATTTAGTGATTAGTGGGGGCTGTGCTTCAAATCAGTTCATAATAAATACTATTTCAAACTATTGTCAAACAGAAGGCGTCGATGTCTTCACACCACCGAAGAGTCTCTGTTCTGATAATGGAGTTATGATTGCATGGAATGGAGTCTTAAAGTTAATTAATGAACACAAATATCCGGATCTGATTCTTAGAGATAAAGAATTAATTGAAACGCTGGACATATCTGCGAAGGAACCGTTCGGTGAAGACATTAGCGAACAACTTATCCAAAAACACATTAAATGTGAAACAATTGATGTCAAAGAGTTTGTTAAACAAAATTAAATTTTAATAAAACTAAAAAATAGTCCAAAAAATGAGTCAATAATTTTCATAAGAAATTCATTTCAATATTTTTGGCGCTTCGATCTTAAGACGGGAAGCGATTTCATTCTGTGTTAAAGTGAAAACATTTAGTCATTGAGAGGACACGAAATCAAAAAATTATAATTTACCGCAAATTTAATTTGATTGATATGATAGGCAATGCCTCCCTGAGTGTCACACTTTTTCATGTGCTCTTTTTCTGGATCTCCGGCTACCATAACACTTGGCTGTCCCTCTACTGGTTCCTGGTTGCGACACGAGTCGATCAGGTCTGACATCCTGTCTGAAAATCCCGGAGCAAATGATTCGGGATCTATTGCTACAAAGCACTGACCCTTTTGAAGGAATAAATGTGTTTTACTTTAAATTGAATTTTGAAAATAAATTTATTATATTTTTATACCAAATTAGCGATCGTATGATTGTCTGTCCATTTGCGTACATTTGGAGCCATTGCAGAACCGGACAGAACAGCTGTGAAGATCTCCACTAACATCGCTAATCCATATCCTTTATAACCGCTGGACTTTTCAGGTCCTCCCAAAGGTAATAACGCTCCCAAATCTTTAGGTTTAGTTATTTGTTTTCCATCCTTATCTATGGCCCAATTGTCGGGTATGTCCTCTCCCTTTCTGTCAGCGATTTCAACCTTTCCGAGTGCCACTACAGATGTGGCCATATCTAAGACGAAACTTTCGCCATTGTTTGCCGGTGCGGACAAAGACAAAGGATTGGTTCCAAAAAATGGTTGTTTGCCTCGAGTTGTGGCCACTAAAGGCGATGCATTTGTGAAAGACATCCCCTAATCATATAATTTATTACTCGTTTTAAAACATTTTCTTTAATTTCATAAATTTTTATATAATTTCTGACCAAAAGTTTTTGTTCGATCGCTAATAAACTGTAGAAACCGGCGATTCCGAAGTGATTACTCCCTTATCATTGAATTTATTATTATTTTATCGAATGTTTTATTGAAAATTTTGACAAACCTTTGGCCACAACCCATCCAATGCCGGCCTCTTTAGCCTTTTTAATGGCCAATTCCATACAGAACTTTCCGACAACCGGTCCCAATAAGTTATTGCCATCGACCCAAGCAGTGGCCGCCGTCTCCTTCAGTACAGTTGGCTCTGTGTCCGATCGACACGATTTGGTGCGAATGTCCTCCAAATATAATTCTATCGATAATTTGTTTTTTATTTTTGAGACATTTTTAAAATTTTAAAATAAATAAATGCCTAATCTGTTGAGGCCATGACTAAAGTGTCCCCTATAGTCACCCATCACCAGCACATCAGCCAGTGTTTCGGCGTGAGCTCTATTTGTTCCGATGGCTAACATGGCTCTCGTAATGAATGATTTAATTTCATTTAAACTTATTATTTGATACGACATTTTGTTTCAATTGTTTTAAATAAATTAAAAGTTTTAATTTATAACAAATAAACTTATTTGAGACAAACTTTTGGGTTTCTCTTATCAAATGTTTAGTTTACAAAATTATCAATTATTTTGTCCTTCAATTATGAACTTGAAATTAGTTTTTCGGATTAACTGTTCAGCGCTTTAATCAATTCTATGGTTTTTTGAACATATGTTGGAAATTATTTAATAGCTTTTGATTATTTGAATTCTGGATATTTTTTTTGTAAATAACATTTGAATGAAATATAGCACAGGTTTATCAAAATTACATAATCTATTCTATAATGGAATCAAATTTTAAAACTTGAGACCATATTTAATGTATCATGATCATAATTAGTGGTTACAATAATCCAATTGTAGTATCTTTTCAATAAAAGTCAGAGAATCTTGGCAAACAGTTAGCAAATATTTGAGATTAATAGGAGTAATAATTATTGTTTTGTCGCAACAACTTTATTCTCCACTTCTTTACGCATGTCTTTCAAGTTCTTAGCGGTTAAACAAAAATTCAATTTTACTTTTATTAATACAATTGTTTATCAACTTTTAATTATTGATCAATGTCAATTTGGCAAATGTCTAGATTAGATTTAAAAATACATTTATTTTGGTCGGAATCTATTTTCACCATCCAAAGTTATTTGACAGTGAAGTTCACTTAGTTCTAAGTCTTGAGAATTAAGTGTGTAGGTAGAACAAAAATTGTGTTTGCTCAATGAACAGATTAAAATATTAAATGTAATGATAATATTTCTATATTTCAATAAAAGTTCAATTATATAATTCATATAATTTATAAATAATTTGCTACAATAAAATTTCATACATTAATAGTCAATCGGTTCTAAAGTTTATTGATTACACTTTTGATAAAATATGGGACTATTGTTACCATTTATATCAATAATTATCTAATTATAAGCGTTTTATAATTGATATTTAGTGAGAGAGAGAGAGAGAGAGAGAGAGAGTTTAACCAAAAATTTATTGATAAAATATAAAAATAATAATTAATTAATTATTTTGATTGTAATTTAGGGGGAAATAATGAGCCAAACAGTAGCCCCTCGAAGGCCTTAGAGATAGATATTGAATGAGTAAATCTTAAAACAATTATTAGTTATATTCAGTAATTTTTTGATTAGTTTTCTATTATTTTTTGGTTATTATCTCTGAACATATGACGAAATCAATACATTTACTGATTAAATAAGAATTAAATTATTGAAATAACAAATCATTTTTCGATTTAATAATCTTTATTTAATTACTTAACCGCTTTCAGTGCTTTCATACAATAGTTTTTGTGAACTTTCAATACTTTTATTACTAAACATTATTTTGGTTAACAAATTAAAGAGAAATGCCTCATGATTTCTGTCATGATCAATTTGGTCATCAAACAGGTATGCAATTTGTTTATTTGCTTAAAGTGGCTATTCTGTTTGAGTAAGGTCCAGTTTAGATTATATGCTTCAATTTTTAACCAAGATATTTAATTATTTGAGTTATTTCTTAAATTAATTGTTGTTTTCATTCAAATCTAAAAACTTATTTTAAATAACTATTTGGAAACACTTCAGTTCAGTTCAGTTTAAACATTTTCAAAATTTATTTGAATTATACTGAATTGTATGATAGGAGTGGGTCTGTTTCTGTCCATCACTCAAATGATTGACTTGAGTTATAAGAAGTTCTCATTCACTCCAATGTATAGTTGTATTAAATTTCTGGTTTGACTGACGATTCTTTTGATTGAATTCCGGTTAATATTAAATTACATTATATTCTTTGGAGACAATGATTTCAATTTATTATCAAATTTAAAATACAAAAATCTAAAATCTGATCTAGATTCATTTTTCTTATTTTATTTTAATCCTGGAGAAATATTATTTTAAATTGTTTAGTTTAAATGAGCGAGTGAGAAAGAAAGAAAGAAAGAAAGGGAGAGAGCGAGAGAGAGAGAGGGGGGGGAGAGGGAGAGAGAGAGAGAGAAAGGGGGAAGAGAATTTTATTATGAACTTCACAAATGTTATTCTCTCATAAGATATGAGTGACTAAAACATAATATCCTTTTATTTAAAATCAGAGAAATGAAAAGAATTTAAGAATAATAAACACATTTTCTGTGATAATCGAAATTTGATAACTCATTTGAAATTAAAAGAGGAAAGCATTCATTCGATTCTTTTGCAGTTTCGGTCAAAGATTATTAGTAAATACAATAAACCACTTTTATGTCAAAACCACTGATTCGAGTGTCAACTCTTCTAATACTTTAAAAACAGCTGCAAATTAAGACAAAAAGCAAACTTAAAAATCTTATGTAATTTGCGATCATTTCGTTAAAACTATTTAATCCATTTGTCATATCTTTCAAAAAATTTGTTTTCTTCTTAAAAAGTTTTTAAAATAACAATAAATTGAGTTAAATCTAAAAGAAAATTAATATAAATCTCGATATAAATCAATAAATGTGTGAAAAATTGATTATTTAATTCTTTGATTTAGAGATTAAATTTTGGAAATCGGATTCAAAACAAATTTCAAATAAAATGTTTATTAATTATTACGAACCAAATTCAGAGTTAAACTCTAGTAATAGTTTTGATATCAATCCAGATATCAATGGTTGTAGTAATTTATTAAACGAAATGTCTGTCGAGTGTTATGAGGAACAGACAAGTAATAGGAGGGATCAGTGGCCACAAAGTATAGACTCAATCGATTTGTTAACGAGTCCTAAATTCAATTCGAGTTTAGTGAAAGTGGAACCGACTGATGGACCACTAGATCTGGAATGTCTTTATTACGATCAGTTTGAATATAACTCATCGCCGGAAATGATTTCCCCTAAAAAAGAAGTCTTTGAATCCTCAAATGGTTCTCAAATATTTCAAACTGAAAGCCAATCGACTGATAGTATGACTTATGCTTATCTACAAAATACTAATCAAAGAGAATCATCTGATCCGAGTCTCGAGAGTGTCATCGATGACGCCATGTCTTTAGAATCTTCTTTTGGTTCTCAACACTACTCATCAATAAATACTTCATTTTCGATACCAAATATGTGTGAATGGATCGACTGTTTCTCTGTTTTCAAAACTCAACACGAATTGGTTTGTTTTAAATAATGTTTGTTTTATTGTTTGGGTTAACCAATTCTAATGTTATAATCAATTCGATGTTATAATCATTGGGCAAAAGTTACCATGATTATATCTTTTAATTTAATGGTTTTGAAAATGTATAAAAATTGATAGGATTTATATGATTTCCGATTAAAAGGTAGAACACATCGAGAAGTTTCATATCGATCAGAGACGGAATAGCGATGAGTTTACCTGCTTTTGGCGTAATTGTCAGCGAATGAACAGACCTTTTAATGCAAGATATAAATTATTGATTCATATGAGAGTTCATTCGGGAGAAAAGCCTAATAAATGCACTGTAATTGACTTTTGTTCTTATCTTAAGATTTTTAATTGAAGTCATTTTCTGTTCAGTTCGAGGGATGTCTTAAAGCGTTTTCACGATTAGAAAACTTAAAAATTCATATGAGATCGCATACCGGGGAAAGACCTTATATTTGCCAATTTGATGGCTGTACCAAAGCTTTTAGCAATTCCTCTGATAGGGCTAAACACCAAAGGACTCACATCGACACTGTATGCCATTATTTTATTATGAATTTTATATTAATAATTGATTTTTTGTTATCCCTTGAAATGACAGAAGCCTTATGGCTGTCAAGTGCCTAATTGTGGCAAAAAATATACTGATCCCAGCTCTTTGCGAAAACATATGAAGAATCACAATCAAAGAGTCGATAAAAGGAAAAAGGTTTACAATATTTGGACAATAAGTCAATAAGTATTGATTAAATCTAATTATTTGTCCACATTTTAGTCTGCGAGAGGATCGACCTGTCATTTACTCGAAGACAGTATTTTACAGAATATGTTTAGAGAAGAACAGAGTTTGAATTCGTCATTAAACTCATCCTTCAATTTCAGTCAAACGAGTACTCTATCTCAGTCCTGGGGAGGTATGAATTCGCCGCTGAGTTCCTCTTATGTTTCACCAAGCTCAGATATGCGTTCACCAAAAATGGTCAGACCGTTATCAATGTCCAGCTCCTATAACGCAGGAGTATCGGGTCCTCAAATATGGCAAAACAGAAGATATAATCCCACCAATAGTTTGGCTGATATTTTGGCCAATACTTCAATTCAAGGTTTAACTAATGAACACATTTCTAAACTCTTGTCTCCAAATAATAATTTGAATTCTAATATCAATACAAATAATATTAACACAAATCAGATACCAATTAATTCAAATAATTTTTATCAGTCTTTCAATTGAGTGAAACGCAAAAAATCATTTCATTTGTATTAATCATTTTAATCTCAATATAAAAACAATTTAATCTCAAAATTGTTTAAATCGCTTTCAATCGAAAATCAAATCAATTAAAATAAACAAAATTTCCTTCAATTAAAAGATAGGATTTATTAAATCAAATTACTATATGTTTAAGAGTTATGTTTTAAGTTTTATGGAATTTATTATAGGATTACATAAAATTTTAGTCATAAATGGCTCCGACAATAATTGCCAAATTCAGAGCAGAGCTGTTGGGTAAATATGAAAGATTCCAGAGTTTGGCACTCGTTATCACTAAATAATAGAATCGAATACCAATTAAATGAA
>JAQGBR010000486.1:0-12831 GCA_034698525.1 Achipteria nitens | reverse complement strand
GTCAATCATTTTCTGTATCTGTGTTTCAATTCAGTCAATGATTTAATCGTTTGATGGCTTTATATATAAATGATTTTCAATAAATTATTAATTAATGTTATATTCAAATGATTTGTTTATAACTTAAGATTTTTTTAAAAATAATTTTGAATACAATTTCAGAAATAATTTCAATTTGTTTTAAATATAAAAAGGAATAAATTGTTTAATACATTAGTTAATGAAAATCAACGCATAATTTAATCGATGAATTAAATGACTTCGACTAATGGTCTTAAAAAAGACCTCAAATCTAAGGATCAGAGACTCTATATCTTCGCGATTGTTCTCTGTTTCTACTATTGGGCCGACTATTGCTGTTATAGGTATAGTCTCTTTCAATATAAGGGGTGTGAACTTCAACCTTCAACTTTGCAGTGGCCAACACTTTTGTCGTTACTGTATGTTGTGTTGAAGACAAGAGATAAGGAGGTAGTGGTGTTTTGGTGCCACAACTGGTATCACTCATAGAAGAGGTTCCGCTGCTTTCACTCATAGCAGGACTTTCGCGGTCTGTCGAAGGGGTGGGACTCTCAGAGGAACTCGTCTTTTCATAAATCAAATATATTTTAAAATTATATTTCAATGAAAGCGATTAAAATAAATAATACCTCAGTAGTAGTAGAGGTGGGAGTAGTTGAGGCTGAGGTAGTTTGAGATATGGTTTGTGTGCCGCCGTTTAAAGGACTGGTTATTGTAGTCGTCTCGACAACAAATTCTGGCTGTACTACAATCTCGTGGGAAGAATGATATGATTGCGGCTCTTCTGATATCGTCGAAAGGGATATCTCTGACTGAACTCTCGGATACGATCGCCGCGAAAAATATGGACCACTCACTGAACGCTTTCTTCTCGGCATACATGGAGAGGGCGGTGGAGAGGGAGTCGCAATTCGGTCCTCATAGTCAAAAGGAATAATTTCTGGAGGCGGACCTATTATGGAGAGCAGGACCGGCAGTAATACGAGTCCATTGAGTGCTCCCAAAATAACGACACCAAACAATACGTAAAAGAAATATCTGAACGAAACAACAAAATTGAATATAATATACATTTAAAACAATAGATTAATACCTAATAATAAAGTCGAACTCCGAAAAGGCCAGCATTACTATACCGAAGAGTGTCGATACTATGCCGTGAGTGACGGGAGTGAACATATGCTGTAACGCCATTTTCATTCTGTGATTTCTGCTGCCAATACTCGACAGAAAACTCTATAATAATAACAAAATTATTTTAAAATAATTATATGAATATATTTGAAGACAAACCAGAGTTATGTGGGAAACGAAGTCAACGCCGATTCCGACCGAAACTATGAGAATGACTGCGGGAACAGCACTGAGTTTGATGCCGAGGAGACCCATAAGACCGAACACTTCTATTACAATCATTATTAAAACTACAACTATTAGAGTTGCAGTCCAGGGGTTGAAAAGAAAGGCACTGATCACAAGAAAAACTGCGGCCAACACCACAACCAGTGCTGAAAACAGATAAAACCTGAGTCTAACGTATTGTTCCCAATAAATAAATGGTATTCCAGTTGGAAAGTTAGGCAGTCCTTTGTCTTCGAACTTTTGACAAATGGCACGAATGGCTTGAATGGTATCCGTTATCTCTGCAGTGGTTCTCATATTATTCAAATAGAAAGGCATTTGTGCGTAGATTAAGGGCTGGGATTTGGCTATTTTCAGTTCAACATCTTGTGATACATGAATCCAGAGCCTCGGCTCCGGTCGGAAACTAGCCTGAGATGCAGAGTAGGCCATCGCATCATTTGATACCCAAGCAGTCAAATAATTGTAAAATGCTTTGGGATTTATTATACCCGAGTCGTCCACTAATCGTATGCTTAACACCTGTTTATTCGATTTAATCAAATTTAATACAATAATTGTATAAAAATATTAATCAATAATTTATTTACCAAAGACTTGTCCACTGGATTATCAACGCGTCCCGTTTGGACCAGTAGTTTATAAGCGAGTATTCCTTCGTCAGAAGCATTTGGAAACCAATTTTCACGAGTAATACAACCCTTTTTCCAGTCATTATCGAAGGCTTCCTGGAGTCCGAGTAACCAATCCCTAAACATAGTGAGCCAGAACTCAGGGAGGCCTCCGTCGTCGTTCTTAATTATTTGACCCACTCTTGTGAATGTCTGGTGATATTCGTGAAGAAGTTTTTGATTGTTAGGGTAATCAAAGTTACCCTGACTCACTGCAAACATATTGAAAAAACTGAAATATCTTCGCTGGAAATTAAGAAATCGATATTCAATGGTATTTCGGGGCACTATATCTGTTAAGTCGAGGCCGTCGTCAACGCGTAAGAGTCCCGTAACGCTAACCATTAAAATGGCTAAAAATATGAACACAACAAACACTTTCACCGGTTTTTTCTGTAGAATCGGTGCATAAATATTATTCGCGAAATAAGTTAACGAATATTTTTTGTGGTCTTCCCTCTGATGACTATATTCAGGAATAGATTTTTCAACGTTTGGAGCGCACTGTTCTCGCACTTGACTGTCATTATCAGCACACCTACACATTTTCAAATTAGTTTTTGACAAAAATGGTTGGGCAGCACTTTTGTCCGGAGCTAATATAGTGACCACATGTGAGCGATCGGGTGGTAACGCGTGAACGATACACTTCTTCACCACTGATTTCTTCTTCGATTTCTTCTGATTCGACTTCATTTGAATAACATTCGAGTCATGAATACCATTATTGGGAAGAGTTGTGTAAAGACAACACAACTTATTCTTCTTAGTGGTTGTTCTTCTTCTTAGATCAATGGAAGCCACCGCCGGAAATAACAGAATAACTGAAATTGCAATAAAAGTGAGTAAAATTGCCGCCTGAAGTGCGAAACATCTGAGCGCTGGAATAGGAATGATAGCTGCGGCCAAAAAGGCACAGACATTACCAAAAGATGTCAATAAAATACTGGAACCGATCTGTTTTAGACATTCCCCTGTTTTCGACTGTTTTGGAATTAAAAATTAAAATTAATTTTTTAAGAGTTTCCAAAAGTCAAACCTTAAGAGGACTGTTTGATTCAATTATCTGAGAGTATGTGTGCGCTAACAGAAACATATTGTCGACTCCAATACCGAGCGCTAAGAATGGAATAATCTATAAATTAAATAAAAAATTAGTTTTTCTATAAATGTATTTAAAAAAAGAGTATAAATTACTTGAGTGGTCGACGCATTGAAAGCTAACCCTATGAGAGCACAAAAGCCGAGTCCGGCGGCAACAGACAAACCAATTATTATGACTCCGGCTATTCCTAGAAAACTGAGTGATTCGTTGCTGCCGTTCCATTTGCAGAGAGAATATCCGGAGTAGACTAACATAAGTATATAACCGATTGAAACCCTCATTACATTGACATCAGAAAAGTTTTTCATTATATCCATCAAAGAAGTACTGGTGAACAGATGGATGTCCTGATGTTTAGGATTTTCATCATTTTTTGTAAACTTCTGCACTTCCTTTACAACAAATTAGACATTAAATCGGATTCCAACAAAAAATCTATAAAAGGCTTACTTCAGAGAACTTCCTCTGCCAGGCCTCTAAAACCATACGAGCCTTGTCTACAGACCAGTCCAGGTTATGAACTTTGTAAGTGTGTTGATAGAAGTCATACATTTCTTGTTCAGCCATTAATTGAATGATAGACTGAAGTGCTTTTGCCCGCACTATATGTCCCGTTTTGTTTTTGGTCACTCCTCCAACAATTAGATCTTCGGGCCAATGCATAAATTTGGTGGCGAAGCCATAACAGCCACCCGTCAATTCAGCCCCAATATCTGGTGTCTGACCCGTTTCTTTGTTAGGTGCAGAGGTCGGACAATTCAAATCTGTTGGATCTAAACAGGGCTTCTTCTGATATCCAGAAGTAATGCCGGCCTAACGTACAAAACAATTATTAGATTTCATTTAAATTAAGTGCTTAAAAGTAATACCCTTTCCATGAATTTATCTAATGTTGAAAAAGGAAAGCTATTGGTTTGACTTTCGGAGGTTCGCATCGATTTTATTGTTTTAATCAATAGCTCCGGATTAAGATTAGTCCACTGGACTGATAAACCCAATCCACTGTAATTCAAATAATTAACAAAATGTTTCTAAAGTTTGTATGATTGACTCACTGAACAGGAATAGGAACAGGTATTTCGGGGCCCAACAGTTTGGCGCCCTCCCAAAAACAGTCTAATGGAGTGATTATAGCGCAGGGAAATAGATTTTCGAGCATCTGATCAAACATTTAAGTTATTTTGAGTTTAATTTTGAGTCAATTTTGTATAATTAAATCATTACTTACAGAATCGATATAATGAGTATCAAAACTTGGAATACTTGGAGAATAACAAATGTCTTTTAATTTCCAGGTTCTGAAACAATTCAATTAATATATCTTTCAAATTCTGATCCATAAAAGATTAGAAGGAGTGTCACTCTTTATATGAGTAGTGTTTTTCATTTGAAAATTCAATTGAAATATAAATGAGTTTTAAAAACAAAACAAGAAATGACTTACACTTCAAACATATCAACGGTGACTGTTGTGGCCACTTTCATGGCCTGTAAGTGCAGGAGAAGAGCGTTGACGTGTAGGACACTGGCGCCCGTACTCTTTGGAGTTTGAATCACAATCTGATTAGTGCTGCCGAAGCCCTCACCTAAAGTGGTTCTAATGTACTTCATTTCCTTCTCAAGTCTTCCGCCCTCTAATCAAACAGATTATCAAAAATAAATAAGTAATCAAAGAGTTGGAAGTAATCAAAGAGTGGATCTGTTATTTGAGAGTAAAGTAAGGGAGTTGTGTCATACCCTCCACCCATAATCTTTCGACATTAGTCTCAATTGTGGCTGATTTAAGTCCGACACAAAACGTGATCAGAACCAGTAGTCCGACAAACAATACTTTTCCGGCATTTTTCTGAATAAATATTCCCAAATCCTGGAGATATGCCTGAAGTTTGGTGCGGACCCAAAGAGCCGATTCATTTCCCGACGCCTTTCCCTAATTTATTTACAAAACAAACAAAACTTAGCGTTTGTTTCAATTTAATGAACCAAAAAGTTATTTAATTAATAGAAAAAGTGGACAAACCTTTTTGATTTGAGCCAAAGCAGTCTTGGCGTCAACCCATGAGGTCCGGGTGAGAAGGCTGTCATCGGTATATACTGTTCTGTCGGGTGCACTCAATTTACACAATTTAGACTTATTAAGGGAAGTCTCAAAGTCTTTCGCTGTGGTTATCATTATTGCTATGAATCCATGACTTCGATGGAGGGCTCGTAAGAGTCGATCCGATCGGTTGACACAATTTAAACCACTGTTTATTCATTTAATTATAATTTAGTTCATAAGTGAAGTCTCTATAGATTTGTATTGCATTGAAAAGAGAGCCCCAAAAATGCCTTTCGATGAGAGAGAGAGACAGGATTTGCAGATTTGAACACAACTCAAGTGAACACAAGGCTATGGAAAGTCTGCAGAACTCAACGTAAGAAACATTCAGAAGTTGTACTAACTTTGAGTTAGAACTGAGTTAGAGCTGAGTTAGAGCTGAGTTAGAGCTGAGTTAGAGCTGAGCCCTCGTCTGAGCCAATACGCAGTTATTTGACGTTATGTCAAGTCATGAAGTAGTAGTGAAGTAGTGATGCCTCAAATACTCTCGATTGGCGTTCCTTTGCCTCCACTGAATGCCGTTCAACAGTACTGGTGGTGGTGCTGGTAGTGTGGCTGTGCTGGTGCTTATGCTGGTGCCTATGTTGATGAAGTTATAAAGGAAGGCTAATATAATTGTGACCATCGTCCACCTCGCCCTAACTCTGGCTGCGAGTCCCTCCTTCCCAGCATTTCACGGAAGATTGATTAGTGTTTTCCTCCCTTTCCATTGGCTGAGCGCTCATTTCGAGTTCTTAGTCTCGGGCAACAAGTTTAAGAGTGAAAGGGACCACACAAGAGGCTGTGGGGGCTCTCAGGGGAAAGCACGAGGAACTGTGAGGAGGGAAACTATCCATTTGCAATGCATAAGCGGCACAGCCTGTGTGTGCAAATGCGTAGAAATTATAAAACTTAAAATATAGATCTATGTGTGTGGCGGATGAGGTCATGAACGCCAGATTCGCATATCAAGAGAGTGTCCATCAAGAATACAAGCAATTCAACGTTTGCTCAGCCAAACTGTGCTCTGCCTGTGCTCTCCTCTCTGCCTGCACTGACTCTAAGAATATAAGCTTAGAATATAAGCTGTAAGACTGGCAATCGAACCCTACGCTGTGCTCAACTATGCCTGTGCTCTCTGTGTGTAGAGCCAGTGCTGTAAAGAAAACTTTAAGACTATAAGTAGGTAACTCATTGGGTGGTCCCATTAAATCATTCCCAAACGCACAATACCACAGATCCCAGTTCTCACTCAGTTCTGACGGTGTCTGCAATCGTTGTATTGCTGGACACAAATCACAGATTCATAACTATTAACGCAATTATAAACTAAAATATTCTCAAAAATATTTTTCTAATTAATCGCAAAAACTCTTATCTTTCTTATCATCGAAATTGTTTGCCAAACATTTGCTGTAAATTTACGATTCAAACCAATTAATAAATATTTCAATCATTCAAATCAAACAGAATTTTACTATTTTTTTAACTTTTTTTTTAATAATCAAATCATTTTTTGTCACTCAATATATTTTATTAGTTTTTTTCATCATTTAATATATGTTTTTTAAATCAAAATCAAAAATTTAATATTAATTCCAAGTATTGACAAACATTTTCGAAGAAAAACATTTTATCAAATAATACAAAATAATTAATAAATTAAACAATTATTGTATTTATAGTTAAAAATAAACATATTTTTAATTGAAATGCAAGTAATTATAAAAAGCAAAAGCATTTTCAAAGGCTATAAATAATTTAGAGATTTTATTATTCGGTACACTATTTGGTGGTCTCGTATTGAAAAGAATCAATTAGTTATAGACATGTATTAGCCATGAATTCAACTGAAAAATAAGTCCCGCTTTGACTTTGCTTTTGGCTCTCTATCCGCCAAAACCAGTAATACTTTTTTCAATTTTGATTACAAACTTAGTTTTTTAAAAATATTTATCATTTAATTCAAACAATTCATTAAACAAATCAAAAGTTAATCAAATTATTTGAAAGTATTTTAGTTTTTAGAGAAAATTGAATAAAAATGTTTTCATAGAAATAATAATTAAATATCAAAATTAATTCTAATTACAAAAAACACGATTTAATAATCATTTAATTTTTACGTTTTTCAACGATTTTTGAAATCAAAATGACTTAAAAATAGATTACAATTAAGTTATTGTTTTTGTAAATACCGTTATTTTTAGTTAAAATCATTTATCAACAAAAAGCGTGCATTCATTGCACTCGTCATCAGTGGTAACCGAAGTAGTATTTAATGATATCGTATTGTATTCTACATTCTATTCTTAATAAGAAATTGTTTTAGTTTTTAGGAATGTTTTTATTTATTTAATTATTTAAATTAAAAACTATTTGAATATAATTTAAGCAGATTTTTAAAAACAGAAAAATCTTTTGTTTAAATAAGTTTTATTTTGAGAGAAAAAAGGTTTTGAAAAGTGATAAAAATGACTATTTTTGTTGAAAAAGAATTATTCATTAATTTAGACTATTATTTAAAATGAGTTATTTTGTTAAATGACATGACCTGACAGTTGGGCTGACATACTCTGGGTTTGGATGTAAAATAAATGGATTTTTGTTAAATATAAATAATTACCAGGTATTATATCCCTCGTCGTCTGTGTCGAAGGCAATAAAAAATCCTAGAATTGTTAAGAAGACGACAGTATTGCCCAAAAGTACTAAAACACAGGCGCCTGTTTTAACCTGCAATATAACAAAACGTTTATTTATTTTTTTCAAACAACACTTTCTGTCTATTATTTAAATTAAATAAATGTGTAATAAATTATATTTGTATTTAAGACTAAAATCAATTCAAATCATTTGTTTGTAATTAAATAAATTTGTTTCTCATATCAATTGTGTGTTAAGAATAAGTTTGAGTCTGAAATATATTAAATAATTTTCTGAATATTTCACTTAAATCTGGTTTTAGAAGTTTAGAAAAATAATTTAAAAATAGTTTTAATTAAATTGAATTTCGTTAGAATTGTCTGAAAATCAAATTTAAACAAATGATGTCTAAAGTCGTAAATTTGATTAAATATTTAAATATATTTGATATAAGAATATATAAATAGACTAACGATTGCTTCGGGATGCTCTGGGGAACGGGCTAACACTATGGGCAGTCCATACGCCGATATAACTATACCGGCAGTCAAAAAGAGCGCCAACTCTTTGCAGGCATTACTGGATCCGACGTCATCCTGATATCTCCTGGCAATGATTGTGGGCAACGGCGCCAACACGTAAAAGACGACAACAAAGAATGGCCACCACACACCGTAGTTCGGGAGAGCACAGCCCAACACTACTAATGTCATACCCACTGAACCCAAAAACGCCAATAAAACCAAACTATAGTTTTAAATATAAATCCATTAAAACAATGAAAACAAAAATTATATAAAACTTACGCTAATATTCAGACATTCAATTGTTTTCCAATACAATGAATATTAAAACAAAATGTAATTATCATTAATATTCAGTATTATTATTATTATTACTATTATTATCATTAATTGATGAGTCAATCAGTAATCAAAATAAATGTCAAACACATTAAAGTGTTTCTTAAATTTAATAAAAGATTACAAACCTTTAATTCCGGCCATTATTTTAATTATAAGACAATTGAAATAATGATTAGACCTTCAATTGTGGACAAACTAAAGACTTGATCTGATATTAATTAGACAAACAATTGTTTAAAATTTACTTAATTACTGAAATAATAATCATATTTTGTTTTTCATAGTATTTTAATCATCAAAAATATTTGATAAAAAATAAACAAAAACTATTCAAAAACAACGTATAGTTTTGGTAACCGAACGCAGACTCAGTTTAGGTGTTTGTAAGTCATGTTTGATGAGTGAGTCTATGAGTGAATGAGTAGTGACTCAACAAATTATTTTCAGTTCTTTTGCTTTCATCACAAAAGCTTTCATTCAGTCATTCAATTGGTTTCAGTGAATCACTTAATACTTTATATTGTATTTCAATTTTAATTCACTTGAATTTAATTTAATTTAATTTAATTTAATTATTTGTTAACGAAATCATTAATAATTTGTTTATTTTAAAACAATTAAAGACAAAATGTCTGATAAAAAGGCGAAGTAATGACTGTTTAATAGATTGCCGGCTAATTCTTAGGCTAATAATAAATTTAATTATTTTATTCAGAAGTCCCGACGATTTGGCCACAGCTATACTAAAGACCAAACAAAAGCCTAACCGTCTTCTGGTAGAAGAGGCGGCCAATGATGACAACTCTGTGGTGGCATTATCTCAAGTGAGTCATCAGTTTTTCTCTTTTGATTGAAACTAATTATAATTGAATTGAATTGAAGGCAAAGATGGATGAGTTACAGCTCTTCAGAGGAGATACTGTTCTTCTTAAGGGAAAGAAGAGAAGAGAAACGGTTTGTATAGTATTGTCGGACGAGTCGTGTCCTAACGAAAAGATACGAATGAATCGTTGCATTCGAAACAATCTTCGCGTCCGTTTGGGAGATGTGGTTAGTGTCCAGCCCTGTCCTGATGTCAAATATGGCAAACGTATTCATGTCCTCCCCATCGATGACACCGTTGAGGGACTGACTGGCAGTATATTTGATGTATATCTCAAACCATACTTTTTAGAAGCGTATCGACCCATACATAAGGGCGACCTCTTTATCGTGAGAGGAGGTATGAGAGCCGTTGAATTCAAAGTAGTGGAGACGGATCCCTCGCCCTTTTGTATTGTGGCGCCGGACACTGTCATCCATTGTGAAGGAGAACCAGTGAAGAGAGAAGAAGAGGAGGACTCCCTTAACTCAATTGGTTACGACGATATCGGGGGCTGTCGTAAACAATTGGCTCAAATCAAGGAAATGGTAGAATTACCGCTCAGACATCCCAGTCTTTTCAAAGCTATTGGAGTGAAGCCTCCGAGAGGTATACTATTGTATGGACCGCCAGGAACTGGAAAGACTCTAATTGCTCGGGCAGTAGCCAATGAGACGGGTGCATTCTTCTTCCTTATCAATGGGCCCGAAATAATGAGTAAACTCGCGGGAGAGTCAGAGAGTAATCTTCGGAAGGCGTTCGAAGAGGCAGAGAAGAACGCACCGGCCATTATCTTCATCGATGAGTTGGACGCAATCGCACCCAAAAGAGAGAAAACTCACGGAGAGGTCGAAAGACGTATTGTATCACAACTTCTGACTCTTATGGATGGACTCAAACAAAGATCGCACGTAATAGTTATGGCGGCCACTAATCGGCCCAATAGTATTGACGCCGCCCTCAGAAGATTTGGTCGATTCGATCGTGAAGTAGATATTGGAATACCTGACGCCACCGGAAGACTCGAAATTCTTCGAATCCATACTAAGAATATGAAACTTTCAGATGACGTGGATTTGGAGAGAATGGCCGCCGAAACTCACGGCTTCGTTGGCGCAGATTTGGCCGCTCTTTGCTCTGAAGCCGCTCTCCAACAGATTCGGGAAAAAATGGATTTAATTGATTTGGAAGACGAACAGATCGACGCAGAAGTACTCAATTCTTTAGCCGTAACTATGGATAACTTCCGGTGGGCTCTCACTAAGAGTAGTCCGAGTGCTTTACGTGAAACTGTTGTGGAGGTGCCTAACGTTACGTGGGATGATATCGGAGGTCTCCAGAATGTCAAACATGAGTTGCAAGAAATGATTCAGTACCCGGTCGAGTACCCTGATAAGTTCCTCAAGTTTGGAATGACTCCTTCTCGTGGTGTTCTCTTTTATGGTCCTCCCGGTTGTGGTAAAACTCTTTTGGCAAAAGCCATCGCTAATGAATGTCAGGCGAACTTCATATCAATTAAAGGACCGGAACTGTTGACGATGTGGTTCGGCGAAAGTGAAGCCAATGTTCGCGACGTCTTCGATAAGGTATGAGTTGTTCACAAAGTTTTTATATCATTACTTAAATTATTAATCACTTAAGGCTCGAGCGGCCGCTCCCTGTGTTCTCTTCTTTGATGAGTTGGACTCTATAGCAAAGGCTCGCGGAGGGAGTGTTGGCGACGCTGGCGGTGCCGCCGATCGCGTAATCAATCAAATCCTGACTGAAATGGACGGAATGAGTAGTAAAAAGAATGTCTTCATAATTGGTGCCACAAATAGACCGGATATTATAGATCCGGCGATTCTAAGACCCGGACGTTTGGATCAATTGATTTACATTCCATTACCGGATGAGAAGTCCCGCGAATCGATTCTTAAGGCTAACCTTCGAAAGTCTCCGTTGGCTAAAGACGTTGACTTGACTTATATCGCGAAAGTGTCGCACGGCTTCAGTGGTGCTGATCTCACGGAAATATGTCAGCGCGCGTGTAAACTAGCCATCAGAGAGTCCATCGAAGCAGAAATCAAAAGAGAAAAGGAAAAGTCCGCTAATCCCGACACCGCCGCTATGGTATGCCTTAACCTTTTTATTCTGTTTTTAACTCATTTTAATTAATGAATAGGAGGTCGAAGAAGTGGATCCCGTGCCTGAGATAAGACGAGACCACTTCGAAGAGTCAATGAAATTTGCTCGGCGTTCGGTCAGTGACTCTGATATCAGGAAATATGAAATGTTTTCTCAAACTCTACAACAAAGTCGAGGATTTGGATCCAATTTTAGGTATATATCTATTAATTAATATGATATGAGTGCACACATTTTACAGACATTTATTCGAATCTTTTATTTAGATTTCCCGGCAGTCAATCGGGTAATAGTGGGAACCCCACAGATGGGGGAAACAATTTTGGAGCGGATGACGGGGACGACGATCTCTACAGTTAAATATAGTTATTTAGTCTCTAATTGTATTCATACAGAAAATTCTGGAATTCATACAAATTTTTTTTAAATATCTCTGAGGTTTTGTTTTTTCAAATATTCATAAATTTTTCAAATTATTATAAGTAATAAAAATAAGATATTCTTAAAACAAATTCTTTTTATCACAAATTTAGTGAAAATTTTGATTATATTAACAAACTATTGATTTTCGTCGCAAATAAGTATTTAAATAAAAAAATAAATTTATATTTAATTTTAAAAACTTGTTCTGTAAATGAATTGAACACAAAGTGAACTCCAAATGTACTCAATTGGATAAAACCAGGAAAGTTTGGTAATTAAAATGTGAGCCAAATATTTGTTAAAGTGGATAATTGATGAATGAGCATGCTACTACTACTCTACTACTTCCACTATAATAGTTGTTTCGATAATAATTGTTTAGACTTTCAATTACTGGCCCTATGGACAGGTGTTTGGCTACAAATGAACATAAGATTCGATTGAAAGAGGAATTGAATTTTTATAAAGAATGTAATAAACAACAGATTTTGTAGACAAGCCTTTAGTTGTTTACTGGACTCAATCATTAGTTTTTCAATTAAGCGAAAGGGAATTCCCTTTGCGTTAACACTTTTTTCCTTAAATCTATTTTTAAATAAATTTGACTAAAATATTGGATTTCTCTTTGAGTTAATTAAAAAGATTTGACTCACAATTAAAATAAGAAT
>JAQGBR010000485.1:0-12843 GCA_034698525.1 Achipteria nitens | reverse complement strand
ATTTTATTTTTAGTTCAGACAAACACATAACTAGATTTCAATTTCCTGTTCATCAATTGGAGAGAGAGAGGCATATATTTTCCGACTCATAGATAATTAATATTTGAAATTCAAATTTTATACAAATATTTAAATGGATTTCGAAAATTATGAGAATTTTGTTTAAATCTAAATTGAATTATAATTGTTATCTGAAAATCATTTGTCAATTGGATGACAAAGTCTATCAACTCTTTCATTGATTATTTGAATAATTATTTATTCAAATGAAAAGCTATTATTTTTCTTTTTAAATGAAATTTCAATGAATTTAAAGGGATATTAAAGTCAAATATTTGTTATATAATAGTGTCTAATAATATGAAGAATTATTTCCGAGAGGATACACATATCGTTAATTGAAGTGATTTGTATTCCCAGTCCATTATTAAACAGTACTCCATTTGAATAATTGACTGCCCTTTAAAAAAAAACTTTTAATTCTAAAGTAATACAATAGGTTTTACAGTTTACTTATGTTTCAATAGGTTGTGTCGTATTTTGAAAACTTCGTGGGAAAAGTTAGGCACGTGTTAGGTACGACCCTCGCCCCTATATGTGGGCTCATTTTTTGATCGATAGACACGTATTGAGCCGTTGTCTGGCATGTCGTTCCACACAAACAATGAATTTTTTCGTTGATGTCCTCCACTCTATTCCAGTAGTTTTTTATGATTTTCTATAGTTTTTCACTTCATTTGTTATTTGTATGAGAAGTGAGAGTAGAAAATAAATTCACGAAAGAATTCGTTGAATAAAAGCACATATTTTTGATTGAAATCACATAAAGTCCTAACAAAAAAATCTGAGCGCTCATACGTGTGCTGTCCTGTATTGAAAAACTCATTGACGTTGTGGTCGTTTCGACTCTTAGAAAATTCAAATTCTCTCTCTCTCTCTCTCTCTCTCGCTCTCTCTCTCTCTCTCTCGCTCCCTCTCTCGCTCCCTCTCTCGCTCCCTATCCCTCTCCTGTTTTTACGACTATCTATAGTCTGAGTCTATTTATGACTGTATTGTTGACTATCTATTGAGATGTAGAGAACCGGAAAAAAGTTAGTGAAGAGTAAAAATAGTAGATTTGAATACAAAAGAGCGGAACAATTGTGTTGAAAGAGATTCTTCTGTTCTCTCGGCTCATACTCTGACTATTGATATACTCAAAGAGTAGGCCATACGTTAAGCCACGAGAACACTACTTCTAAGTCTAACACAATCACAGCCGAAAACTCTCTCCAAGACTCAACGGGGTATTTGGTGTTGGGTTTGGCCTCAGGTAGTACTTCTTGCATGCTAATAAAGGCTTTAACATTATCGGGAACCCATGGGCTCACTCTTTACTACTTTAAAAGAGCTGATTCTCTCTTTTTATGAGTTTAATGTGCTATAAATATTGGGTTAAATTTAGTTTATTCATTGATAATTTGTCTCCAAAAATGTTTGTCCGAACAAATTCCTAAATTTATTTTTCATTCAATTCAAGTAAAAAAAGATTTGACTTTAATTCGTTCACAAAACAAAATAAACATTTAAAACATTTACACATAAAAAATCTAAGACTATAATCGCAAAAAATGACATTTATTATTAGGATTTCCACTGAATTAGAGTTATTTTTGGAATATTCTTACCTATTATTTATTGATGAATATAATTATTTAAATGATTTTTTTATTCATTAAAATGATTATTTTTATTGAATCGTAAATTATTTCATTCAGTGGTAATATTTTTAGACAATGAGCTGAAAAGGAATGAACAAAATTTAGATTTAATCAGTTTTTTATTAAAACTTATTATTAGAGAACAAATATTTTGGTTAAAATGTTTGTCGTTTTAATTGAATTAAACAATTAATTAAATAACTGTTAGTTTTCTTTTATATTCTAATTTCAAAACTATTTTAAGAGGAAATAAATATTATTTATAAAAAGAAATGTTATTCTGTTCCGATAGTGTCATCCCTGTCAAAGTCCAGTTCGCCGATCAGCTCCCGGTGTGATTCGCCGATGACTCCGTCGACACTACTGTGCTATTCAGGAATGAAACGGCCGAAGCGGAACCGGACTTCATTCAAACACCAACAGTTGCGGGCAATGAAGCAATACTTTAACCTCAATCACAATCCAGACTCTAAAGACTTGAAGCAATTGTCGCAGAGGACAGGTCTTTCCAAGCGAGTCCTTCAGGTAATACATAATTTATACGATAAATTGTGTTCACAATAGAAACAAAAATAAAATTTTCCACAAAAAAGTCAGAAAATTAAATTAGCCTTTAAAACAATAGTAACCAAGATCTACATAAAACCTTGAACAGTCTTAGAAATGAACTGACAGCAGATTCTGAGAACTAACTCCTTGACTTTAAAAGGTTAGACAAATAAATAAGACATAAAATAAAAACCGACAAAACAAACAAAAGTTGTGATAAAAACAATGAATGAGAAGACAAATAGAAAGCAAAACAAAACCCAAAAATATTCTTATATTTTGTTTTTGAAAAATTTCTTCTCACTTAACCTCACAATAGTTCGACTGATTATTAATTTAATTTTATTCATGAAAAGAGAAGAGCGTTAAAAAGTTGTACTCTTTTTATTGCCAGTGTTTATGTGTATATTCTGTGCGACAAAATGCGAAAATCTATTAAAGATATCTGTTTTGAGAAGGAAATACTCCGTCTCTCTGTCCCTACCCTTAGGATAAAATTTTCTTTAGTGTAGAGGAAAAAAATATTCACTGAATTTTTATTACATTTGAGATCAACAGATAAAACACATTTGAGTACAGGTTCTGTAGATTTGCATAAAATATTCTTTACTCACTAATCAATAAGTTATGAACAAAATATTATTTTATTTTAGTTTATATTAGGAATTATGCATACAATACATAATCGTTAAGTTCACAGTTTGACAGTCAATTTAAAATAGTAGACAACTCCCCCCTAAAATCTTTGTGTGCTTTAGATACCTGTTTTGACACTTTTAGAAGTCTATCCATCCCTGTGATTGTTTGTGTGACTTCTTATGAGTGAGCCGTCGGAAGTAATAAAAATTATTCATAATATTTTCATTTTTTAAAAAAGATTATTCTCTTTTGTCTTATCTCTAATTTTTTCTATGAATTAATTCTCATTCATATGTTTTTATCGTACGTTTCTTTCGGCTAAGAATTGAATTCAACGAAAAAAAGATAATAAATTTTTAGTCATTTTTTGTTCTTTTATTTATGGTCTTTAGGTTTGGTTTCAAAATCAAAGGGCAAAATGGAGACGAAGTCTATTAAGACAACAGAGTTTAGGGCCTCAAATAGTAGAGGAATGTCAACCCTTAACAGAACTTAATGAGTATCCTCTCAATTGTGATGAGGAACAGACTATTATTGAAGAGGAACAGACGTTCGCCACTTATACCCACTTGTATTGAATTCATTGAAATCATTTATTTATTTTCGAAGAAACCCTTTTTATTCATTATATTTATCGAAATTCAAATACTATTTAATTAAATTTTATTTATTTATGCATTAATTCATTTAAACATTGATTGAAATTAGATTTGAAAATTCAATTAAATCTTAGAATAAAATACAAACAATATTTGATTCCATTAATTATTTTACAAAACAAAAAAATTATGTTTATTTTTGGACTCTCTCTCTCTCTCTCTCTCTCTCTCTCTCTATCTCTCTCTCTCTCTCAATGTTTTATTTACTTTAATTTTTTGTCGTAAAAATCATTTTTCTTCAAAAATCAAACCAAAACTTCAAAACAACTAAAATCAATGAAAAATTGATCGAAATTTCGCCAATTATTTCACTTTCAGATGCATTTAAAACACAAACTTTCTTTTCTTATTTAAAAAAAAGTCTGACTCCAAGACTATTCCGATTTCAATGATGATTGACATAAACAACAAAAATATCTTCTTTTTGAGTAAAAAATATGTATATTCTATAATATTCTTATAAAGCATTTGATTCACATCTTTAGTATGTATTGATTAATGATTTGATTTATGTCTTCCACTCATCTCTAGTAAAGAAAATTATTTAAAAATCGAGTCTCAGAGAGAATATCCTATTTCTAAACCAATTAAATCATTGACTCATTTATTATAAGAATAGCCTTTTTTTACTCTCAAAGGAGAGAGAAATAGGAATTTTTTCTCAAATATTTCTGTTTTTAAAACTTTTCGCTTATAACGCAATTAATCACTTTATTTGTGCAAATTTTGCACATATTTGTGGCCAACATTTGTAATCCTATATCAGAATAGTAGCCATAAATCTCTTGCGACTGAATTTTGTGATATTATTTGAGTCAACTATTAAACAGTAGTTCCTCGATATTTAAGGAACTGGTGTTCACATTGAATAAAATCATTTATTTCGATGTCTTTAGTCATTATTCAGATTAATTAATAGAAAAACTCATGAGTAGAACAGTAGACATCACTTGATATGTGATTAACATTAATAACATCTAAGAGCTCACACACATCGAAAGTCAGTGCCATCGTTTAGATGCCAATGCTTTTTGTTATGCCTACACACAGATAGTACTATTCATTGGTATCTTTGTGTGGCTGTGCTCTAAGAGTAGTTCCGTTTAGGCATTGCGTATCAAAGTTGACACCAATTGGCACAAACACTGAATATTCTTTGTCTGTTTTGGCCAAAAGCATATCATTCACGAAATGAATGATGAGCTCCGAGTCTGAGAACTGGTCTGTATGTGAGTGACTGAGTGTTAGTGAAAAGGCATTCTTTAGTACTCTTAGAATGGAGGTCTCACTCACGTAACACACGGTTTCATTTTCTGACGCTTTTTTCGATTACAGAATTTTAAGGTTTTATTTTACACTAAATTTTCTCTCATTTTTCTCTCTCTTAAGAATCACTTTTAGTCTTATGTCATATTTATCTAATATTCTTCTGCGAAACTCGACTATAAGTGGCGCCCACTTTCTCTCTATTTCTGACCAAAGATGACTCCCAGTCTTCTAAGTTTTTATTCCTAATTTGAAGACCGGATTTTGGGCGTAATTCTCATATGTTTTGCGTTCACTTTTCTAAACAAATTCCTCTTCTGTGAGATGAGCCGGAAATTTGAGTCATTCGCCGGACTCAACGGTTCAATGGTAACCAACGATATATCAATGGCGATGTCAGTGCATAAAACTATAGACCAACTCTTTCTCATTTTGATTTATTTTTCAATTGCAAGACTCGCTTATTATGATTAACTGTTTGCTATTTATCACTATATTTGAACTCAATTTAAAAAGTGTTGATTTGTTTTAATTTAACAAAATTATTAAGATGTTAAGAATGATGTTCAATAGAATATGCTTGTTCTTTCAATGCAGTCCCAATTTAATTGGGTTATGAATTTCAAACAATTTATCAAGGTAACAAGTTTCAATGCAAACTTCTACTGATATAATGTAAAACGAATAAAAATAATGTTTATCCTATTATTTATAGTCTAATTATGTAACCTTGGTGAATTTTGGATTCATAAATAGGAAACTGTTTATTTAAATCACGAATAGTTAGAAAATTATGAATGAATTTTTCATTCATTGAATGCGAAACTTATGTCAGATATGAGTCTTATTTGCAAATAATATGATATACGAAATGTCTAACAATTTCCAAACAAAAAGAATTGATGAGAACATGTGTATTGTGGACACGGCGTCGCCATCACTGGTAACGGGCCATTGATAATAGAATTTAGCACTAATATGGATAGCAGTGGTGTATAGTTGGCCCTAACTGTTAGGCTAACCTAATATAACTAAATATGCGTTTACTGTGACTTTTTTGGAGAAAAAATATAGTAAAACAGTCGGTTATGCATACATTCACTGCAAATGAGTTGTGAGCAAAGAAAAAATTGGTTTAATTTAGGCTTAAGTTTGCTCTAAAAAGGAGCTCTCATATTATCAAAAGAGGATGTGTTTAGAGAATAGCGTGAAGAATGTCTTTTTGCATATAACAGAACGACACTTTCAATTATGGCCAGACCTTAATTATAGTAAATGTCAGACGTTTTTTAACTTTCTTAACAGAGGAGGAGGGCTTTTGTACATAAGATCGAGAACAGTACTTATCACTTGTGTTAAGACATTGATTTTAAGTACAGATACTATTTCTCTCTCTCTCTCTCTCTCTCTCTCTCTCTCTCTCTTTCTCTCTCTTCTGATTAATGAGTAGTTACTTATAAAAGTTGGGACATTGGATCAGAATTTACTTTGTTTTTGTCTGATATGTTTAAATGGGAATCAGTTACTGAAAAAGTTCTCACAATTATTTTCGAGTGAATCTCAAAAAATGAAAATAGAAATAAAAAATTATTGACAGAAAAATCAATAAAAATAATTGAAATGATTTCACTTAAAAAATTGGATACTTTTTTTTCTTTTACTTAGAATTTTAGAATCAATTTAATTGAATAAAATATTTAGTTTGTTGTCAAATATGATGTTTGTTTTTTTCCTCGACTCTTCTTCTTTTTTATTGGAAATCATTAAATTTTAAATTCTTTTATTGATTTACCAAATATTTAATTAATTAAGAGATTATTTAATTGGAACTTTTATGAACTAGATTATATTGCTAAATTTCAGGAACATTTGAATATCTCGATATAATGTACATATTTTTCATTTGTCACTAAAAATGGGTGAAACGGAAACTATTTTGTTGTTTAAAAATAGATATGATTTTGGTTTTAAAAAATATTTTGCAATAAATTTTTCAGACTTTTAAATATTTTCGACAAATTAGTAATTAAATCAAAAATTAAAAACTGTTTTTTCATCGACTTTTAGTCTGATAATAATTGAAACAAAGAAAAAAATCTTTTCGAAATGTGAAATATCTGATAAGATAAGTATGACTTTCGACTTCAAGAGATAATTAATGTGAAAACTGTATGTTTTTGTCGTTTTTGTGAATCATTATCTAACAGTAAATTGTTTGCATCGCATTCGTGTGAAACCCTTTGAGTGGATAATTATTCAGTTGTATAATATCTGGTAAATATGGCTCATATAGTAATCTCTATGTGTGCGTTGGGCACCAGTGATGGCATACCTCAGCGTTAATGTAGTGGATCATCCATAAGGCCACCCAAATGGATAGGCCATTGACGCCAACATTTTGGACAACAAAACTGGTGTACAGTTAACTCAAATATATAATAAGACATCCATTCATTGAAAGAGAGAGAGAGAGAGAGAGAGAGAGAGAGAGAGAGAGAGAGAGATCTTGTGATGGATTTGGATGAGACAGACAGTTATTTCTAGACTAATTTGCAAATGGAATGACCGCACGATAGTGACCACTGATAAAAGTCTAACATTTGTTTTTTGCTTAAACTTTGATTATTTTCAGTGATTTCCATTTTAAATGCTTGAAAATTTCATTTTCCCGACTTTCACACACTCCTAAACGAACAACAATTTCCGGATTCATGTTATTTAGATTTAAATTATTATTTTTTGAGCTAAAGATACACTCTTTATATTTAAGAGAAGATATGAAGTGCTTAACTATAGAAAGTCTATAAATGTTTTTATCATAAATTTGTTGTAAATATATGCAATTGCTTTAAGGCTTAATTGAAAAAGTCTTAATAGAGTACAAAATTATTTTTAGAAATCATTTGCCACATCTCTCTCTCTCTCTCTCTCTCTCTCTCTCTCTCTCTCTCTCTCTCTCTCTCTCTCTCTCTCTCTTCTGAGTCTTTCATCTCTAATGACGAGTTCATCAAAATCAGACCCTATAGTAATGTTTAATAGATGTGATGCCTTTCCTTATAACTAATTCTGAGATATTTTAGATTCGATGAAAAATATTTACTGACTTTTTTATGCATATATTTTCGCTTTTTCTCTAATTTTCTTCTCTAAAATTCGTTGAATGTTTGCCGAAAAAATGGTATAATTAGTAATTAATAAAACCAGAAGATAAATATTCGAGTCAACAACCAATTCATATCAGAGAATAATATTTATTTTATTGCATTTTTCATCCAATAATTCAGTCAAACATTTCTGCAAACGTTAGACACGAAAATAGTTTTCGTAAATGAAGAGTGAATTTTAAGTCTCTTTTCTGCGAATGAATTATTATTTTTTTCAGTAAAGAAAAAGTGATTTTTTGTGTGCAGTGATTGCGAAAAAAGAGCAAAAAACAAAATTTTATATACAATTTGGGATAACTCTATGATTGAGACATAGACTATACGCTTGAATATAATGAAAATCAATGCTTTGATCATAAAATTTGTCTCTATTTTCAGCTCTATATTTGTCTGTTTCGTCACTAATGAGGAACAGAACAGAAAGAAAATGTCAAAAATATATATAAACTACTGAATACGTGCTTAAGGCTCAGTTTATTCTGTGCTATTCTGTGCATCAGCTGAAAGAAAGAATGTTGAGCTCAGTTCAACTCTCTGTGGTATTCTGAGGCAAAAGTTTGCACAGAATATATCCATTGAATTAAAGTATATAGAGATAGAAAGTAGAGAAAAGAGAGGATAACTTTCTCAGTACTGAATTCACTAACGAATCGAAGTAATGTTCAAAAGAGCTTACAAGAGCTCTGACTGATGCTATGAAAGTTTTTGGGTTTTGCTCAGCAACAGAGCTCTGGTTATAGATAAGGCAATGTCTGCACGAAGAGTTGCACAGACATCAAATTCAAATAGAATAACACATTTCTATGCATCAGATGTGCGATAATATTATAGAGATTTTCATTATTATTATTATAAGTAATATAATTCTGGAAAAATTCATATTACGAGCCCTAAGTTACAACAGAGCTCGATCTCATCTCAACCCCTAAGTTATGAGATCGATATTTTAATGAATGTGTTTTCTGTCGACCATTAATGAGTTGTTCTGTTATTCTATATCTTTTGTTATATCAAATTCTGTGCAAATAATTTTCAAAGCTATTTGTCATCAAATGAAAAATCAATGTTTTTTAAAATAAAATAAATATAAGAAGTTTTGAAATAACAAAAAAATATTTATTGATTTCTGTTTCAAATATTCAAAATCATTAAAACATATGATTTAATTTCCATTAAACCCATTCCTGTCAAACGTTTGACAACATTCCCATAAGAGTCTTAAGGTTTTCTAATAATTTTTTTCCATAACTTTTGGGGAATAATATCTTCTGAGAAAAAAGTGAAACTTAAAAAAAAGTGAGTTTAAGTTGAATTTAAAATCAAAATTAAATCATTTTTTTAATTGACTCAGATTTTCTGATTTGATACTAAAACAGTAAAAAGCCTTCCGATGGCATGAGTTTTAATATTTTTCATTTGATATTTTCTTCTGACTCTGATATCGATCTGACTTTTAATAAGACATCGACAGTGAAAAGGCTTCGTCTGATTCGACAGAAGAGTTTAGTTTCTATAAATCCTAGTAATAAAAAGAGGCTCAAAATGAAGGCTCATTTTTTTCAAGTTTTAACCCTGAGTTACATTAGAAGAGAAGAGCAATGATAACAAAAATAATTGAATTGAATGTAATTCACGCGAAGAGTGAGATCAGTAGTCATATAATCCCATGGAATTGGGTTATAGTTTTCAATCAAATAAATCAAATAATAAATTTAGAAACAATTTTTGTTATTTCTTTTCAGTGAACACTAAAACTTATTTTTAAATCAGTTTTAAAGTGAAATAAAACTATTTTTTATCTAAAAATTGAATTCAATTGAAAACATAGATTGAAATCTAATGTAGTTTTGATTTATTATATTCTTTTCAATAGTTTTTTTATATTTCAGAATAAGTGAATTGAAAATCCCTTTTGGAAAAACCGTCTTAAAAGTTGCACTAAAGATAATTGACTTATACCTGTCCTAAACACAAATTTTGTCCATTTGTCAAATAATATTCTTTGAAAATTAAAATTTCATAAGTTTTTTTGTATATAATTTCTCTTAAATTTTTAGTATAAATGCCTTCAAAAATATATATAAATATATATTAATAATAAATAAGTTTTTACGTATGAATAATGACTTATGAATAGAAATTAAGTGCAAAAAATGTATGGATTTGGTGTTTGAGATACGGCAATACATACTGGAATAGATGCCAAAAGTGTAACTGCTGTCAAACACCAGTAATAGGAGTCACTTAATATTCAATCTATTATATTATCTAAACTTTTTATCATAAATTCATTGACTGTTTTTTATACCCAAAAAATTATGATTTATTACGGTTTTATGTGTCGGTTCTCTCTGTTTCCCAAACGTTTAAATCAAATGCCAGGCATTTAAGCATTGATTTCTGTTCATTGCCTGCAATTTTTGTGGCATTCAAATGCTGTCTCTAACTCTCCCGGTGTGACCTCCACTTCCATTAGGTATACATCACTTTGTCATTTGGCACAAGTCTTTATAAACTCGGTGTCACCTCTGCCGGAAAGTGTCGGTGTATTTTGTCACACAAATTAAATTGATTACCAAAAATACTAGTTGTGAGCGAACCGGTCGGCCGTATGCCTACCATTGAGTCTCTGTTCACGAGCTCTAAGGCTAAGAGTAATACGAAACTAATTCCATACACAATACCGAAGATTAATATAATATAATATGATATACAATAAGAGATGCAATCGGATAACTATTCCGAGCTAAGCACTGACACACCACTGGGGCTATTGGGGAACCACCACACAAGGGTTTTGACTCACATATAAAAAATAATTAATGAAGATCTGATATCTTGGAAATTCTCAAATCACTCGAAAAAAGTGACCCAAAAATATAGCAAATTTAATTGGAATCAAACAAAGAACATCCTTCACTCCGCCCCCTCATAGTACAGATCTTGGTGATTGCAAGCTTTCCCAAAAACCAAAATACTCATTAAAAAGCATCTTTCAACTAATATGATCAAGATCAAAAATTATATTTACAAACAAATATATTCCACACAAAACGTGAAGTTTTCAGTTAATAATTAGTTATCTTTTTTTATGCAAAATATTCTGTTTTGATATTTTCCATATATTTTCTGCGATCAATGAATATATTTTTGTGAATATATTATCATTAATTTTTCATATCAAAAATCATGTTAGAGTCACGACTGCACTGTCAGTCCATAAGTCAAATAGTTTTTCTTAATTTTAATTTTGTGGTAAACTATTAGAAATTGTTTGATTGACTGTTATTTTTTGAATAAAAATTTTTGCGATTTTGTGAATAAGAATTGTGTGAAGACTTTATTTATTTCAGAGTAAATCTGAGTTTAATTTATTGCACTTTTGATATATTTATTTATTATGGAGTGTTGGCTGCGGTAATGTTCGGACCCCCAAAAACCTGGTATACGAGTAGAGCACAGTTAGTGGTCCACATATGAGTCAAATAAGTATTGATGATATAGTTTTTGAAAATGTCATTCTGAGAGTTGGGCCCCAAATTGGAAGCGCAACAGAAACACATGAATGGCCTCAACATTAGGAGTATAGACACGTGCAATACCTGACACGTGGCCATCGATGGGGACACAGATATGTGGATAAAGTTGTAAATGAGGTCTATAGAGATAATAGTATTGGAAAGAGAGAGAGGAAGCCTTCCAGTCATTGCAGGCACAGACATATGGAGTAAATCAGGCGAATAATAACAATGATTTTTGAGCCTCCGTTAGGGAATATAACTTATTCTGTGCTCTCAACTATTATACCACCAGAAAGTGTAACAATAATAGGGCCAACCATTTGACTGTAGTTTATTGTGTCACTGAGTTGTATGCCTGTGCTGGCAATCTGTATAGAGTCCTCTCTTTCTCTATTATATAGACCTGATATTCAGACCACTGAAACTGATTTCTATTTCAAACAGAGCTCTTATGTGAGAAGTGCACTAACATTAAGCTCGGATCATCTCTTCTCTGTGCTCTGGCACTGACTCCCACTCACAAGCAGTAGATTAAACTTAGGATCCGATTCAATGGAAAGTAAACCTGAAGTCATGCACCGCTCAGTCAGTCATAACTCCCAGCAATAACTTTGCTGTTGACTGCCGTCACATAACTTATTATCTTTGAAAACAATCTTTGGTCTAATGGTGTGAATCACATAAATCTTAAGAATTATTGTTATATTGTTTAATGAAATTTATTATAATATTTTTCAAAACAATTGTAATGTTTTTCCTATATTTTTCAATACACAGGAAATAATAGGACAGAGTTTGCAAACAAAAAATGTGAATTGAATTATGAAAATTGAATGCAAAAACTCATTCATAAGAATTGGTTCACATATTATGTCTCTTATGAGACAATAAAAACTATTTTATGACTTTATTCTCAACGATAATAATCAATAAAATATTGTTTTAATCTTCTTTTTTGGAGACAATATTTTGTTTCTCTTTCTTTTTAAACCCAAATTCATGAACACTAGTCTGTTGTGTATATAAACAATGGTATCGTTTGAATGACTTTTTACGCATAAATTATTTTAAATATTCTCAATGTTGTGTTGGCTCTGATATAATGTTTGTTTTTGCTTAGATTTCTACTGAAATAAATCTTCAAAATTTTCGGCAAAACTTTTTCTTATTAAGTTTGGGATTCGTGTAAACGCAGCTAAAAAGATCTGGTACTCTATCATTGTATACATTTTGAAAGTGCAGTCTTAAGACAGACTAAATTAAATTATGTCTCCATTGCAAACTCGGAGAGAGAGAGAGAGAGAGAGAGAGAGAGAGAGAGAGAGAGAGAGAGAGAGAGAGAGAT
>JAQGBR010000484.1:0-12843 GCA_034698525.1 Achipteria nitens | reverse complement strand
TAGATATTTATTGCGATAATAAATCTTAATCTTCTTATTGAAGGTAAGGTTTAAGAGATAATTTGATATATATTTTTTGATTACCTGAGCGATAGTGAAGTCTAATGCAAAACAATCGCAAAATGTTTGGCGAATAATCTTTAAGAAAATCCTTAATTAGGATAACGTTTCCCAAAGATTTGCTCATTTTCTGGGAATTTAATCAAAAAACAAGAAATAAATATTTTATTCGATAATCAAAAATAATTACATAAGAAGTTAAGGATTGTGTCAATCGTATGTGCGGTTAATGTTTCGATTGATTGATTGACATTTCAATCGATTATAATCCCCTGTGCTGTGTATGTGCTGTTCGCAATCAAAGGGTTATTAATTTGGGTTAAATTAAAAAATAATTTTTATCCACTTATTTCTGATAACTAAACAAAAATAGAAACTATACTTTCATACGAAATATTTCAGACATTAATTAAGAATAAAATTAATACTCGTTTTACTCTTTGACTTAATTTTCTCTAAAAAGACATTCAAAAGCACAGTATCTTACGTTAGGGTCAGTCAAATAGAATTAACTCTCATCTCCTAAAAGACTCAATGATTAATACAAGTTATACTCTATTAATGAAAATTAGTATAAATCTGAGGCATTGCCCAAAGGGTTTCTCATATTTTTCTTTTATTTCTAAATTAGATTTTGTTAAATGCCAAGATCAAATAATAATAATCACTCATTAATGAACATGGATATACAATTAAAGACTAATTAAATGTGCATGGATATGGATCATCATTTTTCTCTTTTATTCTCCACTAATATAGGAGTTATTATTTATCGAAGAGTGGGTTAAAGCAAAAAATGTATTAATTGAAAATTTATAATCAATCTATAAATTGATTGATATGACCCCTCCCTGTCTATCACTCATTTAATATTATTATTCAAAGGAATTATTTTTATTTTATAAAATGTAATTTACTTCAGATTTAAGGTTCAAATGTCCGGAATGGAGCCAAATGTTGACCCAACTGTAGAGTGGCTTTGAGTCATCTCTACTCTCAACCAACGCATGACTACAACAGGACTCGCAGTGATGGTGAGGGAAACGAAGATCAGTGCCACCGAAATGCAGATCAATCTGTGGCCCAAACACTTTATGAGCCAAAGCACTGCACTCTATGTGCCAACCTTTCCATTATTTTAAATAACAAAATTAAACTCAATTAACATTAAAATTATGTAAATTATAAGACCTGGTCTTCCAGTAATAGTAATTCCATCAGAAGTTATTAAATCCCATTTGGGTTCTCCCGGTTTAGCGGACTTCCAAAGAGTAAAATCTTTAGAAGACTTTTTGCCCACAGATTTGTCAGTAATTAATGGCATTTCATTTATTGCGATACTATTTGTTATATTAAATGATTGTATGAAGTGTTCAAAATCAAAGTTGATGTCACCCTTTGGACTAATATAAGCAAATCCTTTGTCCAAAATTCTATTTATGTAATCAGTTATTGTGTTTATGTGGTCACTGACCCGAAGATAACAGTTTGCGTCCAAAATATTTAATGATTTCATGTCTTCGAGGAATGAATTGCAGTAATGGTTTGAGACTTTTCTGAATCCACTGTTTGTTTGTTTGGATTTGTCTATAATCTTGTCGTCAATATCTGTGATATTCATTGCCATAAATACATAAATATTATAATATTTGTGTAAAACTCTTCGGATTAAATCAGATCTGATATAAGTGAGTGCGTGTCCTAAATGTGAGTCATCGTAAACAGTGGGTCCACAGCAATACATTGTCACCCATTTAAGACACCCATCATTTGCCTGATTATAATCCAACAGTTGTTTAGTTTTAGTAAAACTATTTTCCAAATAAACTCTATTTTTCAAAATTAACTCATTTTTTAAATCACTGTTTAATTGACATAATTTCCTATTAATAACACTAAACCGAATCAATTTATTGAATCTTTTCAATTGATAATCACTACAATATTTGATAAAATTAGTTCTTAAACACCAAATCATAGTTTAAATATAAAATTAAAAACAATTTTTAAACAAAAATATTAAAAACAAAATGTTTTGTAAACAGAAATCATATGCGAATCACATGACTCTCAAATGGGATGACTCTCTGTTTTGGGCGCAATTGAGTTGAGTTTGTGTTGAGTCCAATAGAGTCCGATAGAGTGCACTACTTTTAAATGAGTGAAACCTCTTTTGAATGGCTATTCAATGCCTTTATTCAAAACAATTGGATTTCAATTCATTTGTGAATACGTTTTCAAATCATTAAAAAAGTCTTTTTCTTTGGATTTTTTGAATTAATTTTATGACAAAATTTTAAATATTTTAAGCGATTTATTAAATGTGTTTTAATTGATATGTATTTGTGTTAATAATCAGATAATTAGTGTGAAAATGGCAAACAATGGTGGGACGGGTTCGACAGCGGTAACTAATGCCCAATCAGTAGATCAGGAAAAGATATACCAATGGATTAGCGAATTATCAAACGCTGACACCCGTGAGAACGCACTCTTAGAGCTGAGCAAAAAGCGTGAAGTGGTGCCCGAATTGGCCACAATGTTATGGCATTCTTTTGGTGCGATCGCAGCTCTACTTCAAGAGATAATAACAGTCTATCCGACTATAAACCCGCCCACTCTTACCGCTCATCAGTCGAACCGAGTTTGTAATGCTTTGGCGCTCTTACAGTGTGTGGCCTCACATCAGGAGACGCGAACAGCTTTCTTAGCGGCAAATATTCCATTATTTTTATACCCATTCCTTCACACGACGTCCACTTCGAAGACGCGTCCGTTCGAGTACTTAAGACTGACGAGTCTCGGAGTGATCGGAGCTCTGGTCAAGACTGACGAACAACAAGTGATCAACTTTTTGCTCACAACTGAAATCATACCCCTTTGCCTCAGAATTATGGAGAGTGGGAGCGAACTCAGCAAAACTGTGGCCACATTTATCCTCCAAAAGATACTTCTGGATGAGACCGGACTCTCATACATCTGCCAGACTTATGACCGCTTCTCTCACGTGGCTATGATTTTAGGCAAAATGGTGTTGTCGTTGGCTAAGGAACAGTCGGCCCGACTCTTAAAACACGTGATCCGTTGCTATCTTCGACTCAGCGATAATCCGCGCGCCAGAGAAGCGCTCAGACAGTGTCTTCCCGACCAACTAAAGGATAATACTTTTGTCAATTGTCTTAAAGACGACAAATCGACGCGCAATTGGCTCAACCAACTGCTTAAGAATCTGGAACAGTCTCCGGGACAGTTGACTCCACAGCCCCAACAGTAGTTTGATTTTCTTTTTGTTCTTCAGTTTTATTATTATTTTTGGTATTTAATTATTCGTTACTTATATTGTATTATAAGAGGAAAACAAAAAAACATTTTTGTATTTAATTTCGTTTTGACTGAATTTTTTTCAATACAAAAATTGCTTTAAAATTAGGTTTAATTTTATAAACACTTAAAATGAAATTTTGTTTTTTCTCAGAATTTAAATGGATTTAAATTTTTAATTATTTGTAAACTTTAAAACGGATTTATATTCTATTTTTTGTGTCAATTTGTGTCTCATTTTATGATTACTATAATATTAATTGAAATTAAATGTAATAAATAGTTAAGATTTTAATTAAAAACTACTCGAAGTGACGATTATCTTAAAATCTAATCAATTATTATTGGGAAGGGATTGACTAAAAGGATGTGCGATATGTGTCAATGAGTCTCAATTTATTAATAACTTGGTCTATATTCTAACACTGATCGGGGATTTGCAAACATTTTCATTCAATACTCTCTACTCTTATATGATTACAACTGTATTGAAGATATGTTTAAAAATGATGTAATAAAGCAATTGTTTAATATTCCCCTTATATTTGTCTGTCGTGTGAATCAACATATGAATCGATTTATGTTAAAACGTGTTAACTCTGATACAATTAACATTAGCTCTAACACGTTTTAACATAAATCGATTCATATGTTTGATTCTCAAACTCCACGTATTTATAACATTATTTGTGAACATTTATTACAATGACTTTGACTCAAATAATATACCAATTATTGCATCACAAATACATTGGCTTTTGATTTGATGTTCACTCAATTGAGTCAACTCTTAAAATATAACAAATGCTAAATTCATTCACATTTTAATGCGTTTAAGTAATCATTTAATTTATGATTTGATTTTTTTCTCATTCAAAACATCAGTTAATTAATACTAATTATCATAAAAAACATTAAATGTTTTAATAAATGATAAGTAATTTTTTGTTTACATATATTTTTAATCACATTTTATAGCAATTCACGAATTTTCGCAATAATTTGAGTAATGATTTCACATTTAAGTGAATTATTTTTATTTTTGGCCAAAAGTTTTATTGTATTTTAAGATTGAGTTTCATTGAAACAACTTTTGTGTAAAAGCTTTAAACGATTTAATGAGTGGTAATATCTTGAGTAATGCTGTCCTCTTTGGTCGCGTGGGTTCTTAACTCATATATTGGCGAATATTTCGATAATCTAAATACAGACCAGTTATCCATTGCCTTACATAACGGTATTCACATTTAAATCATATTTAATTCTCAATTTTATTCAGTCTTTAATTAAACCTATTTTTCCTTAATCTCAGGTGAAGTCGAATTGGAAGGACTTCCTCTCAGGAAGGATGCACTCAAACATTTGGCACTTCCTCTCGAAATAATCAATGGTTTTATTTTAAAATTGATTTTTGATTAAAATTGACATTAAATCTTATTTATCATTAAATAGGATTTATCGGTAAAATAAGTCTCAAAATTCCAATCTATCGTCTGAAGAGTGATCCGTGGGTTATATCTATCGATGAGCTCTTCCTAATCGGTCGACCCATTACTGACTTTAGTGTAAACCTAATTAAATGCTGAGTTATATCTCTTAAAATTATTTGTTAACTCCTTTTATAGTATAATGAAGAAGAAGAGGCAAAGAATGAACAAAACCAGAAGATCTCTCAATTGGACTCAACTGAATCGCGATGGAAAGCCATTCACGAATCGACAGAGAAGGAGACGTATTACTCTTCCTCTTACTTTTCGTGGCGTAATTATGGATCAAATTTTGTGAGTAATATCGTTGAAAACGTTGAACTCAAGATTAGATCCGTTCACATCCGATATGAGGACAGTTCTACCATTGCTGGCATTCCATTTGCAGCCGGAATAATAATTAAGAACCTGTCCGCTCACAGCACTGATGATAATTGGGTCCCTAAATATGTGACTCGAGATATCTCCGAACACATGAGAAAATTGGTAGAACTCGAAGGGTTTAGTGCTTATTGGGATACAAACACTCAACTATTCAGTCATTTAGAACTTCCAGAAGTCGTGAAACTAATGCGCTTTCATTTAGACCGGAGTTCAAGTGTTAGCGGAATGCCTATCGATCACGAATACATTTTGGCTCCGGTCAGTGGAAAGGCTTACCTCAAACGCAACTGCAGTGAAAAACCATTGACATCGAGATTAGAGCCAAGAACTGTAATAGACCTACAACTGGATCAGGTGCCCGTTCTTCTGACTGCCATCCAATACAAACACTTAATGGAATGGAGTATTGCTTTTAACAGAGCAAACATTTCTTGGAAATATCGCAAATGGCGACCAACTGTTCCTGTAATGGGAAACGCAAAGCTTTGGTGGAAATTTGCGGTCGACTCTCATATGCATCCATTCCAAGAGAAGAGACGGCGTCGAGACTTGAATTTCTTGTTAAAAAGAGCTCGAGATATCGCAGACTATTGTCGAGTCTATTACACACATCTCTTACATCCCGAGTCATTGACTCGTGAAATGAGATTAGTTAAGGAACGCATAGAATACGACCTCTCATTTGAGGAACTCTGTTGTTTGCGGGAAATTGTGTTTTCAAAGTGTGATAAAAGTCAGGAAAATAGTGAAACCGCGTCGACAGACAGTAGTTATTTGTCTCTAAATTATTGGTTTCCCAATTGGTATACCGTTCCTAACGATGAAATCAAATCGAATGCAGATTCTGAAGAACTAAACAGTGAAGTAAACGGTTTGAGTGAAAGTGTCAGTGAAATAAGTCTTCAAAAACATAACTCTTTAGAGAATTTGACAAAATTAACAAATATTGACGATATATTTGTGACCAGAGATGCCGTTTTCGGTCAATTAAACTTTTCAATAACAAATGCTTCGTTCGCTTTAATGACATTTTCGGACAACCCTTCGTCCCCTACTTTTACAGCAGAAAAACTGACCAACAATTTAATGGAATTCGAGTTTTCGAATGTGAAAATCGGTGTCGAAATATGTAATTCAAGTCTTTGTAACGACGAGACTAACATTTGTACTGAAATACCGTTTCGAAGACAAAAGTCTAATCATTTGTCGAATGAGTCGAGTATTCAAATAAACCTTCTCTTTGAATGTCATTATTTAAATTTGGTTTTGTTGCGCACCAAAAGTGCAATTATCGCCGACAACGACGCCTCAAAGTTAGCCACGGCTTCCCTTAATGGCTGTCAGATCACTATAAAAGTTGGTTCCAATGAGATTGGAATCGATGGTAAACTCGATGGCTTACAAGTCTTGGATTTGGTCACCGATCAGATCAGTAATAAACATAAACGTGTTATTAGTATCGGTCGCGAAACACCACTTAACGACTCATTTTCTGAATCGAAAATCTCAAAAATACTGGACTCGAGTGACGAAAAGGCACTCTTCTTCTCAATTAGACGTCTGATCAGTGAAAATATTTTGAAGATTAACGTTGAAATGGCGTCCCTTTTATACGTTCACTCGAATCGATTAGTTTATGAATTGACTTTATGTTCGCAAAATCTCAAAAAATATATGACTGTCTTCTCTGAGAAAGTTAAGGCCGCGGCCACAGAAGTAGCGCTCGGAATGGTTACCAAATCCAAGACAATAACTAATTCCCGTTCCAAAAATTCTGGTCATTTTATTGAAGATTTTCGACTTAATGTTTATTTGCAAACACCGGTTATAATACTTCCGACTTCGCCCTCCAGTTATGAAGTAATGGTCAGCCATTTAGGACACATATCCCTTAAAAATCATATCTGTTCTGATTTGCGTCAGTTTCGTAACGGAAGCCAAAGAAATCACGTGATATTCGCCGAAATCCGAGACTTAAGTGTGTATTCACTCGACTGTTCAAAAAATATCAAAAAAGGAAACCATTCAATGAGTTTGAGTGTTGAAGAACTCTATTCCTGTAAACCGTTTGGTATTTCTATACTTCAGGAGACAATTATCGAAATTAGTGTCGAAAATAAAAATATTTTACCCAAATGTGAAAAATCGGTGGATGAGTGCGGTTTGAATGCCGTGACTTCTGTCAGTGCTGTCACTGAATTGACTGCAAATAAATTTTCGATAATAAACGCAAAGCCATACAACACTCAAAAAGAGTTAGTCTTAACGTTCGATATCCCAAACATTAATCTTCGCGTTTCATATAATGATGTCTTAATGTTTTGGCACATAATTAACTCACTTTCCTATAATCCATACAATAATTTAAACCATTCTAATGACAAACTAAGACATCAATCATCAGATGGTATTGCATTGTCTTCTAGTATTAGACAATTAGAGGTTCTTGGCTTCGATCGGGAAGACTGTATCAGAGCTCTTGAGTATTGTGGCGGAAAAATAGACGAATCGGCGATTTGGTTGACTCAAAACGCAATACATCCAAAATCTTATAAAATACCTGAAAATCTTCAGTCCATAGCCACGACTCGACCCCAAAATCAATCCTTTTATTCAAAATTTTCTGTAATTGAAGTCAGAATACAAAACGGAACCCTTTGTTTAATAGACGATTGCAATGAAACAGACGTTCCTCTTCTAGAACTCAATACCAAAGACTTCCGACTTTTGCAACACAATAGCGATCAGCTTAAAGAAGGCTTCTCTCAAATGGCTTTCTCTTGTGATTACTTCAATAGTGCTCTGTCCGGTTGGGAACCGTTTATAGAGTACTGTAAGTTCCAATTGAGTTGGAAAGTAATTGAACGGCCCTTTCATATAAAGACATTGGATTCGCACACAAAGAAAATTGCGTTTCATTTTGAAGTCAAAGAAATGTTTAATATAAATATTAGCAGTAATTTTGCGGAACTCATCAAAACTGTCAGCGAATCCTGGATTCAAGACATCAAAAATTTTATGAATATGTCGGCAGCGAAGCGGGCGTTCAGACATCGCACTCCTTTTATTCCGTACGCCATTAAGAACGAAACGGGTTGTCCACTAAAATTTCGTTTAGTTCAGGACTCGCATCAAAAGGAAAGTTATGCACAAAAATTAATAAATATTAGCGAAAAATCAGATTTAAAATGGATTTATGTGGCGCCCAATGAAGTAATACCATTCAGTTTTGACTGTTTGTCCAAAGTATGCGCCAAAACGAGACACAGTGACTCTCATCTCGAAAAGACTCATAAGATTATTGTTGTCGTCGATGGCTGGAAAAGTGTCTTTCCTGTCACTATCAATAGAGTGGGTATCTATTTTCGTGAGGCGGAGTCAGAAATATTTATCAATCAAATGGAGCGCATAGTCTTCTCAATTGATTTGGAACCAAAAGCTAGAAAATTAGTGACCATTCGTTCGGCACTTCTTATATCTAATCAGACTTCGAATGCAATTGAATTGAAATTTCAAAACACAAACGAAAGTCTTTATATCAGCTCAAAGGCAACACTTCCTGTGCCGTTGCGTTTGGTCCGCAATAAAATTCAAGTCCGTCCCTGTGATGTTGGAGTTAATATATGTCAAACAACACTCAATTGGGAACACGTCCGCAAATGTGGGGAAACCAGTTCTGAACTCCAAACCTGTACCCCATTCGCAGTGACTCGCAATCAGCACTCGTCTTATTCGACCGCCTCTTCCTATCGTTACTGTGTTTTAGTTGAAAGAAATAGATTTCCATTAGATGTCGGAACTCAAAGACCTGGTCTTCAGTCATATAGAGCACAACCAGCGCATACCATAACACTCGTTCCGCCATTAAAACTAACGAATCTTCTTCCCTACGAATTACAGTTTCAAATATCAGGTACTGCTGTCGTCGGAACCATTAAACCTGCAGAAGAGATATCCATACATTATGTCAACCCTTTAGAGCAGTTCTCAATTGACTTTTCAATGGAGAATTTCCCAGAGAGTCGGCCCCTTATTATAAATCCGGGCGCAACTCGTGATTACGTAACACATTTGGATTTAGTCGATAATCGCAAACGTCTTCTAATTTTACACGCATTGGTATCACTTGTCAGTGGTTCCACTTCCACACTCGTAGTTAACATATACTCTCCCTATTGGTTTGTCAATAGAACTGGTTTACCAATAGTTATCAGACAAGAGGGGGCTGACGAGTCTGCCGGACAATTGGCCGAACATGAAATCGCTAGAAGTATATCTCCTCTACTGTTCTCATTCTCAGAGCCCGACTCATCCCTCACCTGCTCATTAAGACTGGGAAAGTCCAAAGGAATGAACCCGCGCTGGTCTAACCCTTTCTTTTTAGAGAAAGGCATGTGCTTTAGAAGACTAAGAGTGGGACAGACAGATCTGCAAAAACCAGATATTGTTTATGAATTTGGTATCGATATTAGGAATGGAAGGGATAGATATCGGGACACAACAATAGTAACGATAACACCGCGCTATCAAATTGAAAATCTCAGTTCTTATCGGTTAGAGTTCGCCCAGAAGTGTATGACCACAAGTGAGTCATCAGAACAGCAGAATATAAGTATATTACCGAAGTCTAACGTCGCGTTTCATTGGCCCCGAACTGATAAGGACCGTCTCCTTTGTGTCAGAATCGCATCGATACCTAACTGTTTCTGGTCGGGAGGTTTTGCTGTCGAGCCCTCCACTTCTTTTCATTTAAATATTCGCGACGAATATCGAAAGTCATATTTCCTTCGCGTAGAGATTCTTGTGGAGAGCGCCACCTTTTTTGTAGTGCTAACAGATGCCAATAACCTCCCGCCCCCTATAAGAGTCGAAAACTTATCTCACGTCCCGATTGAGTTCTATCAGACAAATACCACTCAATACTATATGAAGACCCTTATGCGGGCCAATACACAATTGGCTTATGCTTGGGATGAGTTAACTCTTAAGCCTCATATCACAGTCCGGGCTCCGGGAGGTTCGTGTTCGACATATGATATGATGAGTTTGGCACCGGGCGATCAGCTGACATATGAAAATTTTATTTATATTGCATTTAACGGTACTTTCGGTGACGAAGATTCAGACGACGAAAAGGTTTCTGTAGTTCCACTCTTTAAGAAAGAGGACTCAAGACATCAACTCGTTTTCGATGTTCTCGAAGGCTCTAAAACTGTATTTTTGGCGCGAAAGGAAAGGGGGAAGAGATCACAATTATGGCGAATGGATAGCTCTAAACGACTGATTCATGAGGGGTCGTCCCCTCCTCTCGATCCAAATGATCCAAAACGCTTATCTTTCCATAAGACAGACAAGAATGCACTGGTCTTAGATATTTCCAATTCGTGTGCAGTTCCGGGCGGAAGCACTGCATTAATGTTACGCAAAATCGATGCAAAGAGAGCTTTAACTCAGACCTGGACTTTCACAGCAGACGGACGTATGTGTAGTGAATTTCCCAATCTTTATGTTCAGCCCAGAGATGGTTTGAATGGTATGCGTGCGGGCAATGATGTGGTATTGGGTCCCAACAGATCTAATTTGACAAACAATAAGATTCCAATCGAACAATGGATTAGTGTTAAGAAAATGCGAAAAGGGTCGGGTGTTCTCACTGTCTCTGTATTAGCTGAAGGACCGACTCGTGTTTTGAGAATTAATGATATCAAAAATAGAGAGAGAATATCTTCGGGCGGCACTTCCGGTCACTGGAAGCCAGAGGATAGGGATATCGAACGGAGTTTTCTAAGAAATATTGAATTCAATTTCTTGTTTAGAATCGATAGAATCGGTCTCTCAATCATTAATCATTTGAACGAAGAATTAGTTTTCATTTATTTCCAAAATTCAATCTTTGATTTGACTCTTAATTCAGAAGAATGTCATTTCAATTCTTCGATTCAAAATATTCAGGTCTTATATCAAAACTATTTTAATTAATTAACAGTTAATTGACTCTAAAATTGTATTTATATTAAAAGGTCGACAATCAACTAAAAGGTGCCGAAAAAGCAGTCATTCTTCACGTAAATCCGGCCATAAATAGCGTTCAATTGCCGGCTATTTCACTAACGGCTCAAAAACAGTTTGTGCCTAACGTTGAGGCAAATGTTTTTAAGGTTTGTCTGCAATTAAAATCAAAATTAAATTAATTCTTAAATATTAATTGATTTGAATTAATTTGAAAACAGAATTTTCAGATATCGATAAAAGATATGATTTTCAATTTGGAAGAGATTTTGTTATTAAAAATCTTAGAATTCATTAATTTTGATGTTCGCGACAATCAATTGAATCAAATTAATAACAGAGAGAATGCGGCCGCAAATCGGGCCATATCTTCAATTTTGGCCAAATCTACGCGTTATTATTTTACAATATTTTTGATCCAATTATCTCAAGTAAAGCTCAGTGTCTTCACAACTAGTCATTTGCCGAATATATACAACAAATTGAAGAAAAATTTGGGAATAAAATTGATTCGTTTTGAAGACGCGAGCGTTCAGTTGTCGCCATTTAGGAAAGTCTACTCATTGATGACCAAAAACTTTTTGTTTGATTCGATTTATAGCCACTATAGGGCCGAACTCAAGAGTCAGGCCGCGAAGATATTGGGTTCAGTAGACTTTTTAGGCAATCCCTTAGGTTTTGTCAACGATGTCAGCGACGGTATCAATGAATTAATAAATGAGGGAAACTTAGGGGGACTTATTTGGAATGTCGCCCACGGAATATCCGACTCCACTGTCAAAGTGACCACAATATTATCCGACAGTTTAGGTGTAGTAACTATGGATCAAAGACATCAAGAGATGCGTAAACGTATTAAACAAGAGACTAATCATCACTTGATTACTGGTTTTAAAGGTCTGGGCGTTGGACTATTGGGTGGGGTTACCAGTATTTTCTCTCAAACATATGAGGGAGCGGTTAGAGAAGGGGTTTCGGGAATATTTACTGGTTTAGGAAAAGGAATGGTGGGTATTATAACTAAACCAGCAGTCGGTATGTTGGACTTGGCTACCGGTGCTGCCAGTGCTATAAGAGAAACCAGTCGTAAAGTATCCACTCATCACAACTCCATGGAAAGAGTTCGTCCGCCGAGAGTTAACTCAGTTAATGGTTTAGTACTTAAATATCAATTAAGTCAAGCAAAAGGACAGGAATTCTTTAATAATTCTCAGAATATTAACGATAGGGAAGAGTCGGAAACATTCGTAGCGATAGAAGTGTTGAGAAAAAATTTTTCGGTTCTCATTACTAACGAAAAAATACGATTTCTTCAGACAATTAATTATACGGATTATAACGAATTCAAAGTCGAGTCTACTCTCGATTTCGATAAATTAGACGAATGTCTCGTTTGGAACAATACCTCAGATTTTAAGTCTAATTTTAATGACTTTTTTATTGTAACCATTAAAACAAACTCCATATCTAGTGATAAGTTAACTGCAATTAAAAGTAGTCCCAAATATCTGTGCGAATGTGAGGCCACTGCTTATAAAATATGTGATCAAATAAATTATGCAAAACATTCACACGAAGAGAG
>JAQGBR010000483.1:0-12856 GCA_034698525.1 Achipteria nitens | reverse complement strand
TCTCATATAAAAACCAATCATCTCATTATGTTTAACTAAATTTAGTCAATTTTAATATAATTTAGGTAATTTTGATAATAACCAGGATATGTTATTTGCAAAACTAATAGAAATGTCATTTAAATCTGTTTGAAAAATAAATATTTTTGAAGAGAGTTATCTTGATAAATTATTTCTTATTCGATTAGTCTATGTCTACAAAATTGAAAAATTCTTTCTTTAGTGAAATGAATTTCAATTATTTTCCAGAACTTATACTTATTTTTTATTTGACTCTTGCAATCATTTGTAATCAATTTTTTCGACACAAAAGAGTTTTAAAATTGAATTTTTCTTCTTTTTATTTTTTAAGAACATTTTCGTCCAATAATTCCTAATCTTTTTTTCCTTTTAAAGAAAAGAGAGTAAAGTTATCTTTGAAAAATTGTAGTTATTTTTTCATGAAAACTCTTCTCTTAAAATATCACTGTTTTTGTTTTGATGGCATTCTTTTGATTAGAAAAACTATAAATAAATAAATAAAATCTCGATTTGTGGACAAAAAACTGTTTGACATCTATTGTTGTGATGCCATTGAGTGAAAGGTCTGTGTCCGCCGTTTGCTTAATATGTCAGTGATGGCTGTCCTCAATGGTCTGGTCATCTGTTTTGCTGTTTGTTTATTGTTTGAAATCTGTTTGCAGTCATTTTCGTCACTATAATCGCCGCAATTGTCTATTGAATCACATAAAACACTTCTGGGGACACATCTGCCGTTCCGGCACTGGAACTCATCTTTTGATTTGCAAACACTTGCATTACAGCCGTCTATTTCCAGAACAGAAATAAATGGAGTATACATTTGTGACGAATCACAAGAATAATGATAAGAATCCAATCGAAGTATTCATAGAATAAAAGGAATACAAAACAAAATCCAATAAAAATAGAGATAAAGATATTGAATAGGATTTCAATAAAAGACTAAATGAATGTTAGAATCACACAAAACGAATCAAATAGAGGAGTAGGCAAGAGTAGGCAAGCTCAATCTCTTCTATTTAGTATGGCAGGGACAAAAAATATACCATGGATTTGATGCTAAAACTTATCCATACTCAATTATTTCATGGTAGATTAATTTTATTAAATTAAATGTACCAAGCTAAAATAATGAACAAAGCAATGGATGGGAGAGCTATAAGGGTTTATTTTCTAATTTATGCATTTTGTGTGAGTCCAACTCTCTTTGGCAATTGGTGAAATGGAAAATATAATAGGTGAGTGTTGTATACCGGGCTCATCAGATCCATCGTCGCAATGTTTTTTTGAGTCACAAAACGATTCAATTGGAATACATTGACCAGAATTGCATGTGAATTGATTTTCTGTACACACTGTCAATGGATAAAAAACATTTGTTATTATTTTGATTGAATATCTCAACGAAAAATATATCATGCAAATGAGACTGCTCTATTTTTGTTTTTATGTCATAGACTCTGATTGTTTTGATAAATTTATTTTCTTCTCTTTTCAATAGAGATTTTGAAAATTTAATATCAATTTTGTCTTTGATTTAATGCTATCAAAAAATGATTTTTCTTCAAAACTATTTTTGCTCTTGCATTTCATGGATTTTCTAGTTATCAAAAATGCATCCAAAAGTAATCAATAAATTTATTGAATAGAAATGAGTGACAGTTTGGAGATATTTATGAAAATTTTTGATTTTCACAGCACTTCCTATCGTAAAGTTTAGAATTGAAAGAATAATTTTCTGAATATTTAAGTACTGAATGGAAAAATTATGTAAAACTTATTGAATTTTTGGCACAAAAGTGAATATCTTTTGATAAATACCAGAATAAGTATGAAAATTGTAATAAATTATTGAATTCTGACCTTTTGTGCAATTCTGCTCATCCTCTCCATCCCAACAGTGAATAATTCCTAAAAACAAGAATTGTATACTTAGTTAAACATAATAAATGAGCTTGATTAAAAAATATTGAAATTACCGTCACATCTTTGTGTGAGGGGCAGACATGAAGTTTTATTTCCGCAGTGAAACTCATCTGATTTACACTCGCAATGCATTTCGTCACTCATATCGAAGCAATTGAAATGTCCGCTAAATATCAAAGGTTTTAAAAAATGTTCAGACATTTAATTATTAGTTTTTAATTCAGATTCAAGATTATACAAGTAATGCATATTTAAATGATGAGGTTCTTAATCAAACTGTAATAGATTATCTTTTTTCTTATGATATATAGAAAAATCAGTCCGTATTTAACTGGAATAGTAGGCAACCATTTTGCTATTATTTTTATTGCCTTGTTCATTTACCGAAAAAGCTATAATAGAATTTGGTTAAAAACCTTAAAAACTAAAATTATTTTTCGATTTGAATATAAATCCTGAATATATTTGAATGATCTTAGTATTAATAAATTGGAAATTCTTGACTTCAAGAAAATACCGAAATGTTTGGAAATACTCCGAGGAATTGGTCGGAATTTGTTTTAAAATTAACTAAAAGCTGAGTTTTGCATTAAAAATTTGATCCTGATTCAATTAATAAATTTAATTAAATTATTAGAGAACAACGACTACTCACTCGCAACGCCTAGACTTAGGTATACAGAGACCATTAGCGCACTGCCACTCGTCTTCTAAGCACTCTATTAAATAATCAATAATTAGAAATGATTTGAGACAACCCTTTGGAGACAAATAAATACCTGAATCGTCAACACACTGATAGGTCTGTGCGCCAACATAACGGCATAGCTCTTTATGTCCGGAACACCATCCCCCACAACCCCTGATTAACAATAAAAATAAAAATAAACAAAAGTGAAAACAGAGTCTCAAATGAGTTTCGATTTTTACGGAATAGACATTTGAATTAGAGCTGTGCTCTGAGTCAAAATAAATTGAATTTTCAGACAAAACAACAAACCTGGGATCTCTGGGGTCTTTAATTTTGGCACAGAAGGGAACTGCGGCCTTCACTTGAAGTAAACAGATTTCGTTTTGTTTGCAATCATTGCAGGCTCTGTCGGCTAATGTCCAGAATTGTATGTAAAGAATAAGAAAAAAAGTATTAGAATAATAAAAACCAATAAATATACGAATATATGAAAAGAAGTGGCGATTCTTTGAGTGCATTCAATTGCAGAGTAAACCCAATATAAGTGGAACTGAAACTGGAATTAATATTTAATGCGATAAACAAACTATTCGTGACTTATATTAATATTGAAAGCATGAGAGGCGACACTTATTCCGAGAGAGAGAGAGAGAGAGAGAGAGAGAGCACAGAATATTCTGTATGTATGTATTGATGCGCTATTCTTACGTTTTTCTAACTGTGAAGCACTGGTCGTGTGAATCAAGACATTTGTCAGATTAACTTTGTCAGTGTTCACGTGACCCGGATTGTTTTGTTGGTTGCAGCGACAATCTCTAATTTCCAATTCCTGTTGTTCTCCATTATTGACCCTGCATATATCACTGTTGACAACATCTCCATTATCGGTCATACATTTCCTGATGCGGCTATGAATTCGTCCCGGATCACAGTCTCGATTAACGCCCCGACATGGAGACCATTCCGACCAATTAGACCAAAAAGCTTTTATTTGAGTCTTACTCTCAGCCTTTGAGTTACTGTTAGTCATAAAAGTAGTAGAAGTAATAGTTGTCGTCTGTTCCACTTCTTTACTTTCCATTACTTTGACATCAATTCTCTTATTTTGTTCCTCTTTTTCTAATTTAAATAATTGATTATTTGTTTTAGTTTTAGTTATAAATCACGAGAATTGAAAAAAGCAAATAAAACACAACTAAAAGGAAAGACTAAAATTGAAAACAAATTAATGGAATTTCCGAATCTATTACTTTCACAATGAATCTGATATTCTGTAGTCTCTCTCTCTCTCTCTCTCTCTCTCTCTCTCTCTCTCTTGAAATCAATATAAAGTAAATCTGTTTGAATAAGAATACTCAAGATCGCCCATCATACATTTAGTTAATTGATTGAAATGAGCTTGCTTAATTTAATCAAATAAACTAATCGAATTTTAGAACAACAAACAATGCAAGCTTAACAAGAATATATTGACGATGATTTTAGCAATCATCTTGCACATCTTTACTTAAGTCTGTAAAGAAATATCACTGAAAACAAGTTAAAAGAGGGAAAAATGAGTTTAACTTTAAGTTAAAGGAAAGGAAATTCTAGTAAAGGAATCGATTGTAATATAAAACTGAATTTTGTACGTAAACTAGAGTTTGATTGCATTTTTCTCTATGTTTTTTGGTTTCATTTTTTTCTTCTTTTATTTGAAGCAAAACTTTCGTCTTTTCTGAGAAAATTGAATTAAAGAAAACACGAAATTCCGGATTTATTTCTCCCCTCTTTTTTCGCCAACAAAGAGAACAAATTCATAAATAATTTTCTATTTTCATCTTTTTCTTTGTTCTCAACTGTTTTGAAATTAATTTCCTCTTTTCATATGTTCTTCTGTCGTAAAGTTAAGCCTACTTTCAGTCAGTACGTAAACCCTTTGATTAATCTCTTATTTAAGAGTTTGATTCTATACTAATTGAATGCACAGCAAAAAAAAGGTTCTTAAGAAAAACGTCAATAAATCAGTTGAATATTAAAAATCAAGAATCAAAATGAAAATCTAAGTGAAAACTGTTGGAGCATTGAATAAACATTATATCCTAGCACATAATCAATCATATGGAAATTCACAAGAGCTCAATCATTAAAGTCCATTTTGATAGCAAATATGACACAAAGTTATACAACACATTAATTCTAACTTTTAATTTGCAATTCTGTAACAAATTTTCAAAACATGTAATTCTAGAATCTGTTCGAATAAATTTTGATGACATTCCCCAAAAGGATTGACAACATTGTGATTATTATTCTGCTAAATACACTTCACGATTAGACATCTACTACATCAGATTTCAAGCTGCTGCTAAAAATAACCAACACTGGTAGTATTCATTTTAGAAATATCTAGAATTTTCCATATACTATATTTGAACAGAATATTCTTGCAAATACTGAATGCATGAGGGAATCATTTTTAGTATTTCAAAATTGTCTTTCGCTAGTATCGTCAATTTTGATTAAATTTTTAATCATGTTTGATTTTAAAGGATAAATTTTGTGAAACCTAAGGCTATTTTTCAGAATTACTCGAGTGATGCACTCAATTCTTGTATAAACGCAACATCTTATGTATTGAGAGTTTTAAAAACAAATAACTATTTATAACTCTTTATTAAATATAATCCTCTTTTCTTTTTATATTTCTTTGGAGTTATAAATGAGAATAAAAACTATTGGAAGAAAAGAAAAGATTAAAAGTATAACAGAATAAGTGAAGAGTAACTTAAGAATAAGAAAGGAAAAGGCAGAAACTGTATTATATGAAGTGCTCGATAATAGTGAAGTAGCAGTAAATCCATATAAAGTTTTTGTGCTTGTTAGTAGAGCTTAATGACTAATGATGTGCAAAACTGTCTAAAGCACTGGCATGGGGATGGCCATATTTTAAATAGAATCAGCAGTGATAGTAATTTTACTGACAAATTGTTAGCTCAGAATATTCTAATTAGAACTGAAAAATAAAGAATTCATTTATTGAAGTAAATTCTCATTAATTTTAAGTCTGTTTTTTAGATTCTTTTAGATATACTTTGATAAGATTAGATTGTAACTGGTAGAATTATTGTCATCAAGTTAGTTTATCGTATTTGTGACAGGATAGTTAGTGTGAGCATGTCTACCTTGGTGATGTACATCTTTTGTGTTCGACTCTTCATAAGTTGGATGTCTAAAAACGAGCGGCGAATCAGTTGATGTACTCTTTTCCTCGTTTTCCTCCGGCACTGATATTGAGTTGGACACCAGTGTTGTTGTGCTGTCAGTGCTGGTGCTGGCGGTGGATAAGGCTGTGAATAATGAAAGTCAAAGACAGGTTTAAATCCCTACTCGAGATTCCACTCTTTATAATAATCAATAGTAGTTTTGGTCGTCAGCTTTGATTGCAATAAATCAGTAATTACTTGACTTTTACTATATTTTGTTTGTAATTAATCGGCAAATAATTGCTCGCTAGAGATAAAATTTAGCCTAGATTAGAATTCCCATAATACACTGCCTTGTTCCTGCTTAGTATATAATCAAAATATGCACAGTTGCATAAAGCTAGCTCAGGTCATTAATTTTATGGTATTTCAGTGATCTAGCTTGCTTAAACTGCAAAAATCATAGTTAAATATAATTTGTATACAATAGAGCATTGAATTTTAAAACTGTAATTTTTAGAAACAACAAAATCATTTTCATCTCACAATACATCATAAAATAGTCTCAGTTTATAATATTGTGTTAATATTTCCTGTTTTATGTTTTTTGTCTGAAATTTTAAAGAAATTTTATGTTTTTATTGTTTATTATTTTCTTTGAAGAAAAAATATTACCGAAAATATTTTGGAAATTTAATGGTTTTTCTTTTGGAATCACTCATTGGAATCATTAGTAGAAATCATTATTTTTGAATAAATTCTCTGATAATATGCTCGAGTAATGTTGTCTGATATTTGTCTCTGTCTATAACTATCGTTTCATTGAATGCATTCAATGAGCAATCATTAGTAAAGCCATGTTTTCAATATTAGACAAATCACGTGCTGACTATCATCGAGACTATTATAGACTGAATTATTATCTAAACATTCGGTAATAGATTGAGGAACTGCTGTATATCATTATCGACATAAAGCAATAGATGACCCTAAGCTAAAGCGTGTCTTAAATTATGCTGAGCTACTTATCCGCTTTTAAATAATGTTAAATGTTCGCACATTAACAACAAATTAGAGTAAGAACAATTTGTTAACTGAAAAGTCAGCTCTACTTTTAAGATATGTTTTTCATTTGATTACTATTAGTGGTCATCAAAAAAATAGAAAATATTTTGAATCATAACTTTGGGAAAAGATTTGTACTTAAGATCTGAATTATAACTGAAAGATATCACGACATTAGCGAAAAACGATGGCCAGACAAGTATTCCAGTGGTGTGAAGTGGTTGTGCAATAGATAAAGAATAAATTAGTTGATAACTGGAGCACATCAGGCATTCCAACTAAACTTTTTTTCTCTTTTTTTTTACTTAATATATAAAAGACTAACTGTTTTCATATATCGACTAAATTAAAATAAAACCATTTTTCAAAAGCAGAGCTCAGGAATACCTACCGGAGTGCGTAGTCTGTAGTCTTAACTATAAGTTTATACACAACAGTTCACTGGAGTTCAGATTCTCTGGAGATGTAAGAGTGAGAGAGAATCGGAATAAAGTGGATAGTTATCTGTATCTCTATTTTTTAGTCTCTGTGAATGAAGTAGTGGTGATGTTGGTGTGAGAATAGGGTTGTGCTGCCAGTAGTGCATTACTTACAGCAGATAAAACTTTTTTTTCCAAAACATTCAGTTTTAGTGTTTAGTAAAAATGAGTTTTTTCTTTTTCTAATGAATTGATTATATGCGCATGCTGCTTTTAGAAATGCCTTATATTGATTAAATATATTTAACATTGATCACGGTATGTTTAGAATTTTTTCAAAAACGATTTCAACTATTTCAGACCAATTAATATATAACCTGGTGTTTAATAGAAAAGGTGAGCATCTCTGGTATAAACCCAAAGTGGAAAATAAAAAAATTTATTTAAGTATCGAATAGATTAGGAGTAAAAGTGTGAAAATCTTTAGAAAATCTCTCATCTCTTCAGCAAAACATACATTACATGAATATATGAATAGAAGAGTAGATTTTTATGTTTTCCTCAAACTTTTCCTTACTTTAGATATAAGTTTTTTATTCTATGAAAATATCAGAATTTCAGTACTTCTTCTTTTTTAAGACTCTGGACTGAAATACAGATAAATCTGTGCTGAAAAGTGTGGCACAAAACTGTTTGAAAATATTTTCGACATATTTGTCACAATTGGGATAAATATGACATAAAAACACACAGAAAATGCATTTCTCTATTCTTTTGCTTTTTATGTGAATATATTTCTACTCTTTTAGTCACACAATCAAAGGGACAGCTCTTTTTGTTAGGCGTATCGATGAATACAAAAGTTATGATGAAAATAGTGAAACGAAATTCATTTTTCTCATCGCTTCAAATCCAATGATTGCTCAGACATTTATTGAGAAAATCGAGTCATTCATTGAATTGATATGAGATAAGCACAGCACAGAATAAGCTCTAAAGAAATAGAGAAGGACTCAATAGAATATATAAGAAGCAATTTTTCGTATATTTCTTGTTGTGGGCTATAAATGACACCAAAACTACTGGAAGTGTCAAAAAAAAGTATAAATTTATTTAGTCTTTTGATAACACAATTTACTTGAATCTATAGGAATGATTGGAAGGTCTACCAGAGGACAAAATACTAAGACTCGTGACTCAAATGAAGTCTTTTAAACATATCGTTATTTTCTAAGCTTCATTGCTCTTATCCTCCCTTTCCCTCTTGTGTTAGTGACTCAAAAGAAAAAGTTTTATATCATTTCAATGAAAAGATCACTTTATTTGCCATAAAATCTACAAAAGAGTTCTGAAATTTAGGCCATTATCTGATGATTCAAATATTACGATCACAACATTATTAGGGGAAGGGTTTCTATATTACGACAGTTTAGATGATCACCAAAATGTCGAATTCTACGAACAGTTTGAAAAGGGTTTCCTTTCTTTCCGGACAATATATACTGTTCCCCCAATTGGATGGCTTAAATTAATGATATATTGTGCCTTAATCAATTAGGGTTCATCCCCTTTTGGACTGACAGTTTTTGGGTTCACCATTCAAGGGATTGTTACAAATATTCACCCTTTGGTTAATCAAATGTGACGGAACTGAGTAATGTTTTTTTTAATTCATGAAGACTGAGCATAACCAAGGTTGAAGAATAAATCTTGTGATTCCACAAGCTTCTCAGAGGAATTACTATGTGATGCAGTCCCCTTTGGACGCTCCTAATTCAGACATTAATAGAGTAGTTTGTATGGAAAAAGCCGTCGTTTAAGCATCAGATGAAACATTGCTTTTACACAGAAATTAATTAATTGTGAAAAATAGAGGAACAGATATTAGAAGGAATAGAGTATTAAAAGTGAACTCAGTTTTTCAATAATGAAATTTTTGTTTTTTCCGCTACTTTTGTCACTAATCCCCGAAAATTATCAATCATTTATAGTTTGCTCGCTATTTATTTATGAAAAGTACTCTGGGTTTTAATACTTGAGGGAAATGAATAAATATATTGAAGAATGAGATGAAGAGAGAGAGAGAGAGCGAGAGAGAGAGAGAGAGAGAGAGAGAGAGATTCTTTGTTCTTATCATTAAAATGAGAATTTATTACTGGAAGATTTTAATTAATTGAAAATTTATTATCTTGTATTATGAAAAATATCAAGAATACCAAGCAAAAGCTCTATTAAGCCTAAATGTCTTTTTTAAATATGAGATTAATATTTAAATATTATTCTGAAAGATATATTAACGAAAGTATTTTTTAAATAAAATTTCTAATAGTATTGATCTGATGTTAATTAAATATTTAGTTTTTAAAAAACTATCCAAAAAATATCTAAAGGAAAGGTGAATCACCGAAGCAATTAGAGCTTTTGATGATTCCTTTGAGTAATTAGAGTTGAAATAAGTTTTAGTTGAATAACAATTTTTTTGTTATAAAATTTAATTAATTCTTGTAATTAGAAATCAGAGGCAATAGTCAGCAGAAATGAGACGTCAGATAAGCATAGAATTGATATCAAGCAATGACTGACTGACTATCTCTCTGTCGAGACTATAGTACAGTATCTAATCGGTAGTTAATTAAATGGTTTGAGAATAATAGTAATCACATGTAATAATGATAGTAATAAATGGTAATAAAGTTGTCAAAAAACCTGTGAATTTAATGGTTCTGATATCGATCCTTAAGTTTCCGGCCGGTAGTCTGCCGTGTCTTCGTTCCAATGAGTTAATGAATGTTAGCCCCACTTCTTGTGCGGCAGTCAAAAGTACAATATTCAGTGCAATCTTGCATTTGACGACTACTCCTTTCGTTGTATCGCTTTCGCTGATAATTTGGGAGAAAAAATAAAAATTCAAATTAATATCAATAGTATTGAATGGGCGTTAAAAGCATTTGGAATGGGCTAATCAACTCTCTCTCTCTCTCTCTCTCTCTCTCTCTCTCTCTCTACAATTGATTCAAGAATTCATTCAATTGTTAACAACTAATGCTGTGCTGATAAAGAGGGTCATCAAGAGTTTAGCCAATGCTTACCAAAAGTCTGATACTTGTGTTAAGTTATAAATTCTGGCCAAAGGACTCTCCGAAAACATTTCGTCCATCTGTTCAATGAATAGGAAAAGAGAACACAAAGAATGAAATAAAAGGCAAAGAAATAAAAATTTATTTTAGAAACCAATTAAATGAATGAATAATACATTGAATCAAATGTTGTTCTCTATGTTTGTAATACTTTTGTTTTCTAAATCAATAATTTCTGGTTCGAAGAAGAAATCCAAAGCAATTTCCAGTTTACTATTGAGTTTTTTAGCAAACCTTCGATGCCTTTAAGGCCAGACTCAGCACTCAGACTCTTGTCAATTGTCTGTGCATTTCATTAACAAATTATTTATTTCGTCTCTTTTTTTTGTATTCAATGTAATTCTTGTGAAGAAAGTTATCTTCACTTTCAGTCAACAGTAAAACTATTTTCACAATTCTTTTGGTAATCGAATTATCAGAATCCAAATAAATTACCCCAAAAGGGCACAGAATAAATATATTTCAAAGCATTTACTTATGCAAACGACTATTAATTATGTAAATTCTGTGCATTTCTCTGGTATTGTGTCTGTAATTGTCATTACAATATTGATACCAATATTTGGGACATTTAGGAGGTATGAAAGAGATAAAAATTAGGGATAAACTGAGTAAACACATTATCTTAACGATGCCTTTTGCGGGGTGACACCCCATTTGTCCAAATCTCTTTTAACCAAATCCCACATGACCAAAAATTTATATCCCAAATGACCAAAAGTTAATTTTATCCCACTTGACCAAATAAAATAATCCCACTTAGCCAATAGATAAAATAAAATCCCAAAATACCAAAATTAGTAAACAAAAAGGTTAGAATAGAAAAGATAAGAACATATGATTAATATGTCTTATTTTAGATATTTAAATGAATACTTATAAAAGAGTTTGAATAAAATTCATTCATTTTAATTTAAAATTTTGAATCAGTAAAAAATCCTTAGTAGTATAATAGTTAATATCCAGAAATGAGTGACATAACTATCGAAGGATAAGACCCTCATTATAGTAGTTAATATCTCTTATTTTGGGATTTGGTAAAATTTGGTCAACTCTTTTGGTTATGTGGGATTGTTTATCTGGTATTATGTTAAGTGAGATTCGGACAAATGGAGTGTAACCTTTGAAACTAAATAAAATCTACAAAAATATTATTCATTAAAATTTTATAAATTGAATAAAATTTAATGAAAATTCCTGTTTATTACATTAAACTCCAGTTTATTTATATTGACATCAGATATATATTACAAATAATTAATTCCGAGTTTTGTAACATTTCTCAGTTATTTAGACTTTTATCTAAATTATGAAACAAAAATTAAACAAAAGTTATTTGAAATGAAGTTATTTGAACAGAATTTGGTTACATAATTATTTTAAAATCATATTAAATTCAGTTTTAAAAAACTGTTTGTCTGTCCATTAATTAGTGCTTAATAGCTATAATTAAATACTAAATATATTATTATTGAATGAAAAAACAAATGTCATGTCTTATGTTTATAATAATTCTCATATAATAATTAATTTCATAATCGTTTTGCAAATCATTTAATCAAAATTAATTTTATTCTAAATAAAAGTGTTTTTCTTTGCAATGAATGAGAATAAATGCATAGCTTTTCAACACTAAATGAGAGAAGAAATAAAATAAAACTTTTACTCAAAATTAATGATAAAAATGTGAAATACTTTCAAATTAACAAATAATTGAATTTCACAAAAATTTTTTGGGTCTTTTCCGCGACTAAAGAACTCTTATCTTATCTGAAAATTTCATCAAAACATACAATTTTTGGCCAAAATTTCGAGTAATTTTTAGGCAATTATTGGTCCACAAGAAATATAGTGTTTAAGAAAAAGTGTGAAAAATAGTTAATAATTAAGAAAAACAATTTTCAAAATATATTTCAAACTAAAGGAAATACTGAATGAGTTTTCATTTTTAACTCATTTTGTATTTTAATAAAAGGAAGAAATTTTCTTAAGCGAGAGATTTACTATAATTTACTGACAAAACAGTGATCATTACAGGTGTGCGTCTCTAATGATTATATAATGATATCTCGCTTTAAGACAATTAATGGCACAAAATTATATATAACTTATTATTATTACAACTTTTGCTTAAAGTTTTTTTTAGACAATCAGTCAAACCGTTTAAGTTATGCAATGATTTTAATAGAAACACATTTTTTCGTTTTACGTAAACCGGGATCTCAAGCGTCAAAGGATTTGACACTCAGTTAAAAATCGATTTTAACAATCAATCATTTTTTAAAAGCGATTTTACAAAAAAGATATAAATTACATAAAAAATATGTTTAATGTCTTTTTGTTTTGTTTTTTTCGATTCAATATTAAAAATGTTTTCAAAATTTTTAGTTAAAAATTAGAGACAATTATTAT
>JAQGBR010000482.1:0-12856 GCA_034698525.1 Achipteria nitens | reverse complement strand
AAATCTAACCTTTTTATAGTTCATATTTTTATTATTATTATTATTATGTAATTATTTTTTAAAACGGATTTATAAAGAAATTAGTGTTTTAATAAAAAATTCATTTCTGATTATAAAATGCAAAATATTTCGGTTATTATCCTTTTAAATGTGAAAACGATATAATCTGATAATCGATGTATTTCTGCTCGAATTCAATTTTGCTTTCAATTAATCATAAAATATTTTTTATGAGTTGTTTTCAAATTTTAATTCAATTAAATATCCATTAAATATAAATTTCATTTAATTTGAAAATATTAAGAACTGATTGAAATGATTTGTAATTCAATTGATTGAAAATTTTCAAAATTATTTTCATTTTTATTTCCATTAAATATTCATTTGATTTAATCGTATTTCTGATTAAAACTATTAAATGGTATTTTCAGAGAGCGTTTCAGCCCTTTTGGGTCAAAGCGTCAAAATATCGTTAAAATGTTTGGTGAAAATGGAAATCAAAAACGAAAAGACAGAGAATAAGATCCTAGCATTCAGTGCCTGTCGTTTCTTCATATTAACGGCAAAAGTATCGACAAAAATTGAACAGACATTCCATTATTTAGACATTAACTCAATTGAAAGCAAACGTAAAAATCATTTAACGATTGGAATCACTTCAGAGAACAAATCATTTACTTTCTATTCTGTCGATGCAAACAATGGCGAAGAAATTAATTTAATGATTATACAAATGGGAACATCACTGAAGAGGATATTCCCTCAAATACCTCTCGAATCATTTATTCGTAGGATCGAAGTCGAGCCCTCCTCTCGACTACAACCTATGATTGAATACAATCAGAGCGTCGAACAGAGGGCTAATATAAATACAATAGAGAGTCCGTGCGGAGGCTTTTCTACTCAATATGCATGTCTTTGTGATTACTTGGGTGCGCCCTATCGAGAAGAGGTGGCCTGGGATGTGGACACTATATACTCGACGCACAACAGTACAGAACTATCGCTCTTAGATTTCGAGCACTTGGACTCTAAAGACTTTGTGGCAATAATAGCAGCACTCAGTTATAACGGATGGTTCACTAAATTCAGGGCCAGTAATGTGAAAGTGTTTACCAGTCATAACAATAGTGATGTCGCGGAACAGATAATTCAGTTGCTTAAGAGATCCACTGTTTTGGAAGAAATATATTTAGACAGTACTGGACTCAAATCAGATTCTCTTAACAAACTATTTTTGGCGCTTCTGTCCAACAGTCAGACATCACTACATTTCATAGATTTATCCAATAATTTAATTGAAGACAAAGGTTTGAAAACTTTGAACGGTTTTGTCGCCAAATCATTTCAAGGGAACGCCATTAACGACGATTCCTCGAGTAATGTTTCTCTAAGTAGTGTAACAAAACTACATAAAGGCTTAACTCATCTCAATCTCAGTCATACATCGATTACATCTAAAGGAGTCTCTGATTTATCAGATTCGCTATCATTGAACAAAACAACGCCATTATCTCTGACTTATTTGAATCTTAGCGGTAATGTCCTTAAAGATGACGTCAATGTAAGTCTCGATTTAAATAAATTAATGATTAGAACATTAATAAGTGGTTATATTTATTGCCAGAAGTTATACAATATGTTGGCACAACCCAATAATATCACTCATTTAGATCTGTCGGCCACTGAGTGTTGTTTAGATACCGCTTTTGGAGCTCTTCTCAGGGGATGCACTCAAAAGTTGGTTCACTTGAATCTATCGCGCAATCAGTTTAGTAGCAAAAAGAGTCACAAAGAGGTGAACGTTCCGCCATCTTTTAAAGCCTTCTTTACTTCAACGGTGGCTCTCAAGACATTAAATCTGTCGTCAAATCGATTGCCGGCCGAAGCACTTAAAGCTATGCTCTTAGGTTTTGCCTGCAATGAGATCGCAACCGATGTTCGCATTGACCTGAGCTCTAATGAACTCAAATCAAGTGGTGCTACAGTTCTTGAGTTCGCTTTGGGAGGAATTCGATGTATTAGTGGTTTAGATTTGAGTGACAATGGATTTGATATCGACGTCACAAATGTTATCAATTCTATCGGAAAAAACAAATCAATTAAATACTTATCGATCGGAAAAAATTTCAATTATATTAAACCAAAGTATTTATTAAATTCATATTTTCGTATCAAAAATTATAAATACCTCTGTTTTCAGACATATGCCCAGAGTTTTGGAATCACTCGTTCATCTCTTACAGGACGAGGACTCAGTTTTAGAGTCACTTTCATTGGTTGACTCTAAACTCCGTAACGACACCTGTCTTGTAATCAATGCTTTGGGTTCGAACCAGTCTTTAGTCAATATCGATGTGACCGGTATTTAAGATTATCTTAAATCAATGCAATTGTTCTCATAGTTATGATTGGAACAGGCAATCAAATGGGTCTTTCAGGCGCTCGAACTCTGGCCAAAGCACTTCAGGTTAACTCAAAATTGGAGACCATTTATATGGATCGCAATTTGATCCCAACCACAGGATTCGTAGACATCGCATATTCATTGGAAAGGAATTTCACATTAAAATATATGCCGGTCCCCGTACAGGACGTACAAACAGCAATGGTTAAATTACCAGAGCGAACTGAAGCCGCAATATCTAAAATCCAGGAACTTTTGCGGCGAAACAATTTGCCGCAAACTATTTTGAGGAATAGTCGTCTGCACAGTCATCACTTGCAAATTGATTCAAATGTTTATCAAATGGTCGACAAATTAGCCGTTCATTTGAGTGATGTTTTGAATAATTGTTGCGTTAATGACAACAAAAAGTCTTCGGAATCCTTTGAGTTTAGTGTCAAAGAAGAAGAGATTTTGAGAGCAGAGAGTTATTTGAAGGACACGTCAAATGCCAAACAATTGTTGACTGAATTACAGCAAAAGCTTATATATCCGGAGACGTCTGAAAGTGGGCGCCGACTCTCGACATTTTCAATTTGTAAACCAATTGAAGCAAAACTATTGGAAACGGCATTAGATTTGAAGACAACATTTGAGGCGCACATAAACAGTGCGATCGCAGCGATGATCGAAACAATTCAAGAACAGTGTCCGCATATTATCGCCGATAGTGATAGACTTCAAAGTGAATTACACCGTATTTTCAATAATTCTAAAAATTCTCCATTTCTTCCTTCGCTCAACTTTTTCCAGACCTGTCTCACTGATAGTGTCGGAGCTCTTCTCACCACTAAAATTGAAGAAATACTTCAGGGATTCGCCGCTCAGATTTGTGATAAAGTGTTAATAGAAGTCTCTGAATGTCTATCTTCGAGCCATAGAGCGCTGACAGGACAGGAACAGAAACAATCATTGAGTCAAAGAAGTTCAACGCCTGATGTTCTTCGAAGCAGAACATGGATTGAAGGCAGTTGTTCTCGAGAGTCGTCCACTGAAGGAAATCTATCCATCGATGCAAACGCCGAAGAATCTGCTGTTGTAAGTAGTGATTAATTAATTGGTATTAACTGACAAATACTTATCTAATCTATCAAATGCTTAACCATTAACTTCTAATGCTGTCAGTGGTTGGCCTGTCAATGGCTCAATCTTGTGAGTCACTCACACTCTTTGCTTACATTTTATTCTCTTTATTTCAATGTTTTAATTGATTTTTATTTTGAATTAAAACTAATTATTATTTTTATGATTAATATATTTAAGGCAACGCCAAAACAGTCGAACCAAAAGAGGCAAAGTCTTTATGTTCGTAGACTTAGACCACAATCAGTTTTGGATGGACTCACATCTGATGATATTCCAGATTTACTACCAAAAGCTGATAGTTCTAAAAGTGGTTTGAGTTCAATTGATTCTAGTCTATTGACATCTGCCAGTAGTGACAAATTAGAACATTTGTCTAAATCGCGACCAAAAAAACCAAAAACTCGAGCCCCGACTCGAGTGGGCATCACTTCTAACACACAAAATGCAAAAATAGATAAAAACGATTCCAATAATACTGAATGTAATGAAAAGGATTCGAAATTAGATGAGGGGTTGGAAACATTTTTTAAGAAAAATAGTTCGACAGAACCACTATTTAAGCCACAAATCCAGCCAAGAGTTGGTCTCTTCAAGAAATTAGGACTCAAAAGTGATTATCACTCAAACCATTTGAACTCTAAGTCAAGTGATACTAAAAGAGACTCAAATGATGTGACAAATACTGGAGGTGTGGCTCAAACGTCACTCCTGTCGGCTCGTATCGATGAAGTAACCCGTTCCCGATCATCACCTAATTTAGGCAATAAAAGGTCGACTACTCAACCCATTCCTATTCCTCGAAACAACTCTCCCGGCGCTGAAGAAATATTTAATATTCTGGAATCTCACGAAAAGATGACGAGTCCTCTGCCTTCAGAACGGGCTGACCTCTTGGCTGAAATGAAAGCCAAGCAAAGCAGAAGGTCTTTAGCGCCCACTCCTACTACTCCTCCGATGACAACGAGTATCGAATCGAATAGTAGTTTAGCCAATAATCCTATTATTGGATCCAATCCTTTACAGGGCGTTAAACTGAGAGCCACTGTCTTTGGAGATGTATTGAAGTCTCCCATTAAAATGCAAAACACTGCCAACGAAGAGCTCAGCACATCGTTGACTGACTCAAATCGCTCATCGCTTCCGCGACAATCAAATCCTCCGCCACTCAAACAAAGGCCAAAATCAGTGGTCGGACTGATTGGCGCCAAATTTGAGTTATCCTCAAATCCTAAAGAAGAGAAAATAGACAATGAATTGGAGACAACGCAAAGCTCTGACTTTAAGAATGGAGTGAAGAAGTCTAGCATTTTGTCAAAGTCTCGGTCCAACTCTACGTCATCCAACTCTTCTCTACACAAATAATGTTAATCTTCCGCCGCTTTAAACCGATATTAAAGTCATTTTATTGAATTCGGTGCCAATCATTGCAATTATTATTTCATTATTTAATTTATTATTAAATTTAAAATATAATTAATTATAGTTCTAATCGATTGAGTTTTAAATTTTCTATGCATTCATTCATTTAGTTTTTAATATTTATTATTAATTTTAATAAATATAACAAATATTTGAACAAAAAAACAGTTCTCTCACTCATTATTACTCATAAAATTGATAATATCGGGTAAAAGTGGTGAATATCCACATAGTTTTAAACTTTGAGGTCATTAAAAGTTCAAATAAAAAAAGTTTTGAAAATAGTTGTCTGAGTGATGACTGAGTGATGACATGCGCTGTCTTTCAGATGAGTTTTGATTTGTTTATTAAATGAGTTTTAAAAATAGATTTTATGTAAACTCTTATCAATTGATTTATTGTTTAGTTTTAGTTTTTATGTAAACAATAATTTGGTTTATAAAACATTTTAAGTGAAACTTAATATTTAATGTTTAATAGATTTTTAAATCAATTTTTTGTTTAAGTAATGAAATAATGTTTGAATGAAATGTTGAAAAAGATTTCTTTCGTCAAACTTAAGGACAGAATAAGTAAGAAATCCAAAAACAAAGTCAAACTTAAGAGAGAAGATAAACAAACAGACGATTCAAAAGTAGATGAAGAATATGGAGGACCGCCAGACGAAGAGAGAGGCGCTAATAGTGAACAATTTGGTGTCAATTACGACAGACTGTCCACTAATTCGGAAACAGTTGCAGCTAATGGTCAGGAAAGCAATCAATTCATTAAATATCCGACAGTTTTATTGCAATCATTCAGAAAAAGATTTAAGAAAAACAAAACCAAACAAAATGTTAACAAAATCTCAGAAATGAATAAAACAAAACCCGAATTAAGTTATCAGACAATTGAAGATAAAACTGAAGACAAATGCAATTCAATTGAAATTAATTTAAAACATGAAAACAAATCAACAGAAAGTCTATCACTAAATGTCGCGAATAATAGTTGTGTAGATTTGAATGTTTATATGGAACAGACATCACTCGATGGCACTATCGATGATAATAACAGTCAAACAAAAGGAAAACCAATAAAGAAATTCAGTTTAGTTGAAGAAATCGAGCGAATTGTAGGCAATGGCTGGTATTGGGGGCCAATCACCAGAAAAGAGGCCGAAGAGAAGTTACGCGATCAGACGGACGGCTCTTTCTTAGTTCGGGACAGTTCTGATGACCACTATTTGTTTAGTTTAAGCTTTCGTTCATTTGGACGAACACTTCACACACGCATTGAATACACAAACGGTTTATTCAGTTTTTATTCTAACGGTTCGACTGATGGCAACTCATCTCTCATTGATTTAATCCAACACTCAATGGCTAATTCAGAAAAGGGAGTCTTCTGTTATTCTAGAGGTCGTTCTCCAGTTTCGCCCTCATTTCCGGTTCGGTTGACGCGACCGGTGTCTCGATTTAGTGAAGTCCGGTCTCTGCAATACTTATGCAAATTCGTAATAAGACAGTCAACCAGTTTTAGTCAAATTCAAAGCCTTCCTCTCCCGAAGAGTATTAAAGGCTTTATTGAAAATACAATTTATTAGAATTAAAATTTATTTTTAATTAATAAATGACTAAATTTTTAAAATTGGATTATTTATTAAATTTTGTTTCACTAAAACTATTAAATAGTTTAATATATTTTTTGTAAACCCAATCAAATGGGAAAATACCGGAAAATATTTTACAAATCTAATTGTAAACTGATTTGTCTGTTTAATTTAATAAATAAGCATGGTGATTAGCTCTTAAAGTATTAGTTATTTACTTATTTAAGGGACAGGTATTCAATTGGAACGGTATTTATCCAAATATTGACTTAACCTTATTTTTAGTATTGATTGCAATCAAAATATTAATACATTTTTTGTAGATTTAGTGAAATATTTATTTTTTGATCAAAAATTAAGGCATAAATTATCACAAAATCTTTTGATTAGAAGACAGTATTTCACTAAAATTAGACACAAAAAGGAGAAAATAGTTAACAAACGAAGAGATCATTAAAATAGTGGTCAGTCAAGCGTTGGACACATATTTGATTTCGTCGAATGCTTTTCTGGCTTTCTTTAGCTCTTCATTCATAGACAAGAGATCCCTAACTCTGGCGTACTTTCGCTGATCTCTTTTGACACAATGGAGAACATCTTCGACACTGATTTTGCCGTTTTTGCCGATCTCTTGAGCTTTGATTGAAATGTCGCCAATAAACTGAATCACCAGATCTTCCAACATATCGACCGATTCGGTGAAAGGGTTCTGGTCATCACCGAACCCATACATCATACAACGCAACTCTTTGCCGAACAAACGCTTCCTCTTCTCCTCATTGGATGGATCGTTGGTCTCGTGACTCATATCGATATCCATTTCAAGTAATTCCTCTCTGTTTTGATTTGACATCTCTTTTAGAAGAAGACAATCAATGGATTAGTTTAGACTCGAAATTAATTATTAAACAAAATTTAATTCAATTAAAACTAATATAAAATAAAACTCAAAACAAATAATTAAAAGATTGAGTGAAACCTCTGTTTCCAAATTCAAACATAGGATGGAGTGATCGCTACTAATATTGTTTGACACAACCAATGCTTAAATAATAATCTAGTGACATGTGAGCTAGTAACTTTGATTTTGTGTTTATCAAGAAACTTTCATAGAACTTATAAAACATTAAAATGAAATTTGTGACCATTTTTAAAAAGTGGTGATTTTCAACACTCAAACCATTTGATGAACACAAAATCAAAGTTACTAGCTCAGTAAATTAGAATACTAGATCAGTATCTAATTGCAAGACAAAACTTTTGGATATTTACCTGCACTTAAACATGTTTGCCAACAAAATTTAGTCGTAATCAGTTCACAATCCTTAAACATACATGCTAATTTTTTTAATTATAGGCTTTCATATACTAAGTTTTCAATCTTTTCAACAACTTATCCATTCATTTCACGCGAATTCCAACAAATTTAAAAAATTTTGTTTAGTTTTTATTTTATTTTGTGAATAACTTTTGCGTAAAAATCACTGAAATATCGGTTAAAATGTCTAAAAATGAAAGGATTGATAAACACTACAAGAAATTAGAGTCAATAACCAAGTCTTGGAACGAAGCCATAGAAACCGCCAAAAATAGAATCAGAAAAGACTTCATTCAAAGAAGAAATGATTTGAAAGAAAAACTCAACAAATCTAAGAATGAAGAACAGGAACTCATTGGGAATTACCAGAGGAATGAATTCCAATACAATAAGGAATTGAATAAAATTGCGAATCAAATCCAATCTCTGGAAAGTCAAACGACTCCAACACAGGACACGTCAGTCAATACAGACCTCCAAACCAAGAATCAACAAATCGATCAAATATTCGCCGACACTCACAAAGAGGTCGGGATTGTTGTCGACAGACATAAGGATAGAGTCAAACGAATGGAACAGATTTTGGCACAAAATACTTTACAAGAAAAGAAGTTGACTCAATTGGGAAAGGGTTTAAGCGGTAATCTAAATACAAATACCATCAAAACTATAATTGATATGAAGAACAAGAATATGAATGATGTGATCAATAAATTGGATACAATTAGAGAAGAAATCGAAAAGAAAATCAAACAATTGATTGAAATCGAGAAGAAAGAGACCGAAGATATCGAAAACTCAGAAAAACTTTGCGCCGAAAATGAGACCAAAGAAAGGAAAGAAGAGATGAATAAATTCCTCACAAAAGCAAAAGATTTTATTAAAAAATGAATTCAAATATATTTAATCAGAAATTTTATATTTTTTAATAAAATTAAATGTTTTAATGAGAAAAATATGTGAAGAAATGGTTTAATACAAACATTTCCTAAAATTAACGATAATTTATATAAAATCAAAAATATTTCGATAAAATATAATAAACTTATTTTCAAATTAATAATAGGTCTCCCTTTCAACCCAACCCCCGGGAATTCGACGAATAAGAAGACGTCTGGTCTCGTCGTAAAAGAAAATAAGACATGCAAAGGGAAAGACTATGAACCACCAGCTCAACCTATTTAATACGTCAATAAGCAAATATAAAATGATTAATTTTGATCTAGACAATATTCAATTTTATCACTAATCCACGATATGCTGGCAGTCAATCAGTGTTTATGCAAAAAGTTAACTAAAACAATGTGTCGCTCAGAGAGTCATACTTTAAAATCAGATAATTTCATATAAAACTGCAATTTTTAAGACTGACAGCTCTCCATATCGTGGATTCCCAATATCAAGGTTATTTTAGATTAAACTTACTTCAATGGATATAATCTCAAAATGATTGGCATTCCGGGACAGTAGCAAAGAAAGGCCGCTAAACAGGTCTCAAATACGAGAGCGAAGTTTAAGACGTGATTCCTTCGAAAATATAATTATTAAAACAAATCTAAACGGAAATAATGTAATGTTGAGTAGTGGTGAGTACCTGACCCCCTGCTGAACGATTGAGTTTCTTCTTGTTTTACAAATAATAAGGTCAGCCCATTGGACGACTACTATTGAGACAAAAAAGGCCGTATGACAAGTGAACTCAACCTGTTTTCTTTGAGCGTATGTCTGAAAATACAAAATTGTAATCAAAATAATTTTGATTAAAATTAAATCTATTTATACCCATTCCTGACCGTAAGAGTCCGTCAAATCGTTAATCCCTTTTGAGTCCCAGTCGTCTCTGAGTCCAAATAAGTGGTCGAATCGGAAGCCATATTCACTCATAACTACAAAATAAGCGTAAAAACCTGCGGCCGCCTGAATGATACCGATCTGACCGTAAGACAACATAATAAGCCTCTCGTTTACGAGTCTATCCTTTTTTGTTCTGGGCTTTCGTTTCATTATATCGCTTTCTGCCGGTTCATAAGCCAACGAAATGGCCGGAACCATATCTGTGCCCAAATCAATGCAGAGTATGGTAACGGTTCCCAAAGGAAGAGGAATACTGAATATTATGAAGAGAAGAAAGGGTGAAATCTCCGGTATATTACTGGACAGAGTGTATGCAATCGATTTCTTGAGATTATCGAAAATAAGTCTTCCCTCTTCGACTCCCGTCACAATTGAAGAGAAATTGTCGTCCAATAGAATCATATCCGCCGCCTGTTTAGAGACATCTGAACCGGCGATACCCATCGCCACTCCAATGTCTGCCTTTTTGAGTGCTGGCGAGTCATTAACGCCATCACCGGTGACGGCAACGATTGCGCCTAAAATTAAAACATTTAATCAGTTATTTTCAGTTAAAATATAACTGAGAATATGGTACCCCCTCTCTGACAGCCCTCAACAATGAATAACTTTTGCTGCGGTGAAGTTCGGGCGAAGACTATTTCCGTGTGATTCCTGAGTATTTCATCCAATTGTTGTTCACTCATATCTTTAAGTTGTTGGCCGTGAATGACAACTGCCTTCGCTTCGCGTGGGTTAATATCCTTAACATTTTTGTTAAGTCTGGCGGCGATGTCCTCAACTGTTTCGGTTCCTTTAGATATAATGCCGACAGCCTTTGCGATTGCCTTCGCAGTGATTGGATGATCGCCGGTTACCATAATTACTTTGATTCCGGCACTCCTACATTTGGCCACAGCGTCGGGTACCGAAGCTCTGGGCGGGTCTATCATCGATATTAAGCCAACGAATCTCATTTCATTTAATGGATAATTTGGTTCATCCGAATTAAATGCAAATCCTTTTGGAAACTTTTCAACACTGAGTTTAAGATCACTAAAGCCGAGCACACGTTCTCCCATTCCTCCCAATTGAAGATAAGCGGTATTATAGGCGTCTTTCATTTGTTGGTCGAGTGGCAACTCTTTGCCGTCAATGAAAATAGTGGAACACTTCTCGAGAATGCGTTCGGGCGCTCCTTTCATACATAACAAATATGAGGGGTCTTCCGATTGTTCGTGAATTGTTACGTGAAATTTATTGGTTGAGTTGAATGGTATTTCGCACACCTTTTTATTACGAGAGCGGTATTCCATAACATTTCCGTTCGATATTTCCATACATTTAAGAATTGCAGACTCAGAGGCGTCGCCAATGACTTCACGTTTCAAAATGGAAACCGAGTCCTGACCCTCTTTGAATTCAGCTTTAGAGCAAAGGGTGGCAACTCTGGCCAATGCCTGCCAACTGGCACTCGATTTATCCATTTGAGAATTGCTTTGATTTTCATTTGTGTCCACTTCTAGAATGCGTTTATCGAACCACATGTGGGCGACAGTCATTCTGTTCTGAGTTAATGTTCCCGTTTTGTCAGAACATATGGTAGAAGTGGATCCCAGAGTTTCGACGGCTTCTAAATTCTTAACTAAACAGTTCTTCGTTGCCATACGTTTGGCGGTTAGTGTAAGACAAACGGTGACAGTGGCTAACAATCCTTCGGGAACGTTGGCCACAATAATACCGATGAGGAATATGACCGCATCCAACCAATAATAGCCTAGAATTAAGGCTATTATGAAGAATATAACGCCTAAAGTGATGGCAAATGCAGTGATAATATGTATGAAATAACGAATCTCTCGAGCGATTGGAGTCTCGTTTACTTCCAGACCAGAGGCTAAGTTTGCGATTCTACCCATAACTGTATTGTCTGCGGTATGAACTACTATTCCAATGGCTGTTCCCTCAACACAATTAGTCGAGAAAAAGGCCAGATTTCTGGTTTCCAAAGGATTATCACTCGACGGCTCATTGGATCGCGACTGAGGCTCAGACTCTCCCGTCAGTGAGGAGTTGTCTACTTTACATCCCTGTACTGTAAATAATAGGGAATAAAATTTAATTCAAATATTAGAAAACAAACAAACCTTTAGTTAAACGGATATCTGCCGGCACTTTATCTCCGCCTTTGATTTCGACGACATCCCCGACAACTAATTCTTCGGCGTTAATCTCTGCCTTCTTTCCATCTCTTATGACATTTGCCTTTTGTGGAACCATTGACTTAAAAGACTCCATAATAGCTGAAGACTTGGCCTCTTGATAGTAGGAAAAGCAACCGGTGATGAAGACCACCGCCGCCAACACTATTCCTAAATATAACTTTAAATAAATTGAAAATTTAATCCATTGACAAGACTTCCCAAATGAGGACTAAGTAATGACCACTTCTTATAGCAAATCATTAATCAAAATATAAGGAGTAATACATTATCGGCAGTGGTTTCAGTCCCGCTGTAAACTTGGATAAAATATGCCACAAAACATAGAAAAGATCCGACCCATAAGAGCAATGAAAACCCGCCGACCATTTGCTCCAAAAACTTAACCCATTCGGGGGTTTTCTTCGGAGGTGTCAATGCATTTGGTCCGTCTCTGGCCAACACCTCCTTTGCCTGCGCTGATGTCAATCCATTTTCGACGTTTTGAAGACTAAGTCGAGTGCAGAGCTCTTCCAATGGGATCTTGTGTTCATCCATATGAACCTCTTTCTTAAGAGATTCCAAGTCTTTGCCATTTTTCTTAGACTTTTTAGGCTAAGTATCAAATACTTTGATTAAAATTTAATCAATAATTAGATTGCAATCAAACCTTCTTTCCTAACACTCCTAAAGCCATTTCTTAACCAAAATTAATTCAAATCAAATCAGATTTAATCAAATAAAAGACAAAATGTGGTGAAAAAGTGTCTTAAAGTTAAGTACAAAAACAATATTTGATTAATATTTGGTTATTATTACAGTTTATTCAAAACATTCAAAACAATCAGTTGTTACGCAAACCTCTATTTTTTCTCTCAACTCAATTAAGTGGTGAATAGATATTGAAAAATAATTTATTGAATTATTGAAAGTTTGAATTTTTTATTGAATTTGAATTAATT